>WKFP01013358.1:398755-477978 GCA_011057875.1 Pterocles orientalis | reverse complement strand
CCCCCCCCCCCCCCCCCCCAGACTTTGATGCTCATTGGTGGATCCAAAGAGTGGTGAAAGAATATTTCTGAAAACTTTTCTCTCTCTCCTTTTCCTTTCTCTTTTCTCTTTGAGCATTTCTTGATATCTCTCTGGCACATATGGTAACACCTTATTAGTTTTACGCCAGCTCATTCTGGGGCTTTTTTAGCAGGTTTCTGTGGAAGCCTCATTGTGATAAGTGATTAGTACTGACAAGTGACTTCAAGTTTTATAAGCAGTTGCAGGGTTTTTTTAGTATTGTTGGTAGTTGTGCTGTCGTTATCACATTGTTGTAAGATCTGGTGTTGTGGGTGGGTGGTAGTGTTGCTATGAGTTGTCTTTACCAAGACATTTGTTTTTTATGATTCTGTTACATTTTACATTTTACATCATCCTACATTTCCTTTTTTTCCCTAAAAATTATGCACATTAAAGTTACGAGCCAGTATTCAATTGTCTCATGTCATTTCACCTTAATCTGCTGCAAGAGGATCCACAGAACCTCCGCAAGCCCCACTCATCCCACCCATGGTAGTGATATGAGCTGGGTCATGACATAGGGAGTCCAGTATTTTGTGTGATAGGCAAATGACAAAAAAAATTATTCAAGAAATAAATACATTATCATTTATTTTTCACACCACATGACAGGAAAGCAAAAACTTGACATGAAAATGAAATTGCCATTATACCTTTGTCCTTTGCAGTCCACACAATAAGCTATGCGTGAGGTTCAAATACACAGCTCAGAATAAACAGAGTTTTTGCTTTTTCCAGTATCACTTCATTCAGAAATGTAGGAAATTCAGTAACTTACTTTGAAATGACAGAGCTGATGAAGAGTCAGCGGTAAAGATTTTATAACATATCCAGAAGCATTCTTTTCAAAAGAAATACACCCAACATGTTGTTTTGTCTCAGTGGCTTAGAAGCCCAGAAATTACACTTTTCACCAGAGCCAGGTTATAAATTCATCCTACAATGCTATTTACTTGTAAATATACTGCCACTTTATAACATAGTTTATTGATTCACAAGGCAGTCCTTTTTCTTTAAAAATAGCTATCTAAGATCTTACTGCCACTTCAGCAATAATCCTGAGGGTGATTATAAATCTTATTGATTTATAATTTTTTTATCAGTAAGGGTTAAAATGACTGTTTTAAAAAAATTCTAATTTCCTTAATTAGTTATTTCATATACTTTGTCAATCAATGCATTACCTGCTTTTATTCTTGTAACTGATATTACATTTTTGATTGGCTTTTCAGAGTAAGATGCTTAGCATTGTGTAATAAACCTGAAGAAGTAACAAAACAGTTAGCTGTGGGTATACTGCACTGATAATCTCATTTTACAATATAACCTTTAGGATTTTGCGTTGAATTTATGTATATTGATCCACTGTCCAATGTTTGCAGAATTTAATTAAATAGGTTTTAACTTTGAGAATAAGACTAAAATTGGAAAATAACTGCTAACTGTGTGATAGTCTACCAGGATGGAGCCATTTATATAGAGAAGAAGATAAACTGATACATAAAAATTCAGTTCTCTGGCCTTCCTCTGACATTTTTTGTGACTTTGAGCAAGCCACTTAAGACCACATCTGAAGTGAAACATAGGTAGAACATGGAAGCTAGTGACCAGAACTATTCCTGAAGTTTCCTGTTGGGCTGCTCTCTGAAGTTGGAACCATTTAAATTGTGAGGGGGCTTACCTTTCTTCCTACTTTCCCCTACTTAATTACTGCAGTTCTGTACTTGCCAAGAAGGGGTATCTCTTAGTAGTCCTTCTGACAGGACCAAGTATTGTATTGTCTTTCTCTCACACAGTAGATGAGCTCAGAATACCTCTAATGTATCACCAAGAAGACTGAACTTCTCACAAAATAAGAAACACAGCAGCTGATAACTATTTTCTTTAGAGGTGCAGCTTAGTAGCTAGAACAGTCTCCAGGAAAATAAAAAATAAAAAAAAAATTCAAATACCTTGTCTAGCTTAGTTAATTCAAGTTAACTTCTTTAGTTTTCTGTATAATGCCCAGGTTATAAAACTACTTGGTGCGGTTAGTTCTCTCCCCTTCTCTCTTGTCGAAACAAGATCAGAGAAAAAAAAAAATCCATAAAAATTAGTACAGTTGTGGAACATGGCAAGGTGGAATCACCCAGACAGTGAAAGATACAAATTTCAAATACTTTGGCGAGAACTTGTTTTCAGATATAATGTCAGGAATTCATAGATAAAATAAGCAGTCCCTGAGGTCTTGAAATTTCTACCTTGGCTTAAATAGGACAGCTGTACACTTCCTCTATTATCCCCTAAAGTCTCTAGCCTGCTCTTGAGCTATTCTCCTACAAATACTTGCAGATACTCTTCTAGGAATACTTTTAGATATTCTTCTAGTACTTTGCTAAATGATCTTCTGAATCACTTTTGGGGAGCAGTACTGTTACCTCAAACCAGTTCTGGAATGAAAAGTGTATTTGTCTTCCTGGAAAGAAAGATTCCAGGATGACATCTCCAAATGGACTGACCAGCCTCTGTTACATGGAACAGCAGATTCGATTACTGATTTCAGCATTTCTGAAGAGCTGAATATGTTGTGCTGTTACACAAAGTGAGAATACAGAGCACACTTGGAGATTAATTTTCCATGATGTTGGATACACTGCCAAATGTTAAGTTAAATCAAGAGTAAGATCACAGAGCAAGGTACTGGGCCAGTGATAGGAAGCCAACAGAGGCTGGGTACTTCAGTAAGTGATAGGGATTTTCAAGCAAAAAGGATAAACCCATGCATCAAGGTCAGCACAAGCAGTTTTCACAGACAAGACTGGCAAAGACTGCAGCTTGTTGAAGGTTTTTATATTGTGCTTAATGTGTGGGTCAACTGAACTAAGCTGAACGACAGAGCAAGAGTAAACATAACACTGCAAGCTCCGAGCCCTATTCAGAGCTGGAGACCATTTCTATGGCCACTGACCTCACCTGCTCTTTTCAATTCACTCTGACTACTCCTAGATGATTTGGAATTTTTGTAGTATTGTTTTCTTCTCTTTGGAGAATTTGTTGGCTCACTGGAGGACCCAGAAGCACATATGAGAATCACAGAATCAGTGTGGTGGTTTTTTTTTTCTTTTATTCTTTTACACTAGTTGTGTCAGTATTCCTGAATGCTAATGAGACAATGTTTTTTTCCAGTTCTTACAAATATACATTTCTAACAGCACTGATGAACAAGATTAGAAGGGAAAACTGCCAATGACTCAGATCATCCAAAGAATAAAGAAGCAGAAGTTGCTTTTCTTTTCAACTACCTGCTGAGGGAAATAATGTTCTGATACTAGGAGAAAAAATAAGATAAGTTCTGTAAGTTGGTATATAGCAGGTCTAGTAGCTATGATCACTGTGACACACAAGTTACATGAGGGGAAACATGCTTACTGCAACAGCAGAACTGAATACTAATCTATATCTTAAACAGCCTGATTATTAACATTTCAATCTTTCCACTGATAACACATTAAACTAAGTGAAGCCAATACAAGATCTGTCATTTGCTCTACCTGCCTCAAAAAATAATAATCATATTATAATCATAAAAGGGGTCAATAAGACACTGAATCTATTTATGTGTTTATCTCCTAGTTCAAGTGGAAAAGAAATGAGGCATTCCAAAGAAATAAAATTTAACAGAACACAGCTCTTTACTTTAAAGATCAGATTTCTGTGCTTAACACTTCAGCTACAGAGTTTTAGTGGCATTTTTTCAACAAAAGACATCTTATTCAATTATAAAATAAATAATTACATGTATATACATCAATTAAATTTCTAGGGCTAAACCTACACTTCATGGTAGTGTTTATGATCAAAATGCAGTGCAAACATTCTAAGAACTGTATTTAAAGAGCTAGAATAAATATCAAATGTCTAGCTGCAATGACTGTAAGGGACGCACAATCCTCCCAAGCAATAAAGCAAGTATATTCCAATTAAACTTTGCATTATAGCAGTTAAAGTTCTGTAAGTTAAATCTACAAGCAATCTGTCTGCGCATACACCAGAAGCTTGACACAAATTTCAGTTCCCAAGAACTCCCAATTTAATATTTAATATATAATCGTAGTAGGCGACTCCATTTTATCTTCTCAAATCCACAAAGGACTTCATGCTTAAAGTAACATTTACATGGCTAAATCCTAAAGTAGATCATGGCCATTTACTACTGTAAGCACCTACAATTTAGGGAACACTTTTTTTACTTTTTGCATTACTTTGTGCAAAGTACATCTGTTCAGAAGAGAGACTGTTCCTTCTGCTGATCTGCCCACACCTCTTAAGACACAGTACTGATCTCCACTTCCTTTTGACTGTCCCATTCCAGGAGGGGCTTCAGAATTGTGAATCCTTAGTACAACTAAACATTTTTTTAACAACTTAGTATAAAATGTTTAACTCCAGAGATAGAACTCATGACATATATTTTTAATAGCAGTTATATTCCTGTGTGCACTTTTCAGTCTCCTACACAGAGACAATGATTGTGACATTGTGTGTACACATCAGGAAATATACAGAAGTTTGTATAAGAAGGACCATACCAGAAAACTCAGCACCATTTTTTTCTCTTAAACATATGTTTTTAATACTTTTTTACAGACTTGGTTAAAAAAAAACCAAACACAACATAATTGTATTCCTCACTTGATAAATTTCTAGTAGCTACTAAGATGACCCAAACTGACATTCAAATACCATTAATCTGCAGAGTGGATATTATATGCCACTACTTCAAACGACTGAATTCTGCCTTTCAAACCACAGATGTATATAATTTACCCCAATTTTTCATGCAGAGTAGCTCAGAGCATACTTGAAATAAAACTAGGGGGTCTTGTGCCTTAAATTGTCTATCTATAACTACGGTAATTAGAGACAAAATTCCAAAAGAGAAAAACACACTATAAAAGATAAATGAACAATCTCAGAGTAGAACATTTGTCTAAATCAATATACATGGTCCAACATTTTTGCTAATTCTCTAAAGGCCCAGTTTCAAGTTATAGAGAAATCAGTAAAAAACGTCAAAATAAATCCTCTTCTTCTGTACTGAATAATGTGCAGCTGAATACAATACCTCAGACTCTGGATATCTTTAAAATACACAGCACAAACATTTAAAACATTACTTCAGCTTGGCTCTTTTCTCCCCTTCATGGAAATTACCAAGGTGGATATTAGCTGCAACATGTTCCCTCCTACTCTTCTCACTATGACAATAATAATTAAAAAAAAAAAAACCTTAAGCAATTTATCACCATTTCCTATGGCATCTACATGTCAGATACACACCTCTCTTGAACATGTAACCTCAGTCATTCTAGCCTGTCTGTTTCAGGTGAAATGCCAAACTGATAATTCATAATTCTTTTCCCTCTTTCTCACACAGAGTTAATGATTTATTCATGTCAACCTAATAACTCTTGAGGAAAAGGGGAAAAGAGGTTATACTAGCTCCTCAAATATATTCCAGTCCTCCCAGTGTAAGTAAACCATGACAAGCTTTGAATAAGCAATGTTTCTTGCCCCAGTAAAAAAGAAGAAAAACAAGACTTACTGTTTGAGGTTTTGCCCATTAATCACCTTACAAAAAATCACCATGCCTTCCTTACAGCTCCTTGCAGAGTTGAAAGACTATCACTACATAAAACTGAGATTTTATTGATTAAAGCATGTTTCCCAGACATATTAAAAGATATAGCTGTTTGCATCCATAACTGAAGGTATACTGTTCAGATGGCTTGCTCTGTTGAGTGGTTCATTGGAGGTTTTTTAATCACAGGTAGAATACAGTGTTTTATGCATCAGTATTCTGTCTTTACATGTAATATGATGGTATCAGTAATTCAACCAGAAATTTGGTTAACTTTTGATAGATTTTGAATAGTCCTTCTTGAGAATCTAACTGTGCTAGTCAGACTCTCGGAAGTCTTCCAAACTGATGGAAGAATCTCCCTTGTCTCTTTAAACTAGCCCAAGGTACATTTTATCAGTGTCCCATTTCTAGCTAATAACAAAGCAGTTCAGCTTTACATCTGTGTAAAATGGAGCTCATTGTAATTAATTGACAGAAATGATCAAATGCTGTGCATGAGCCTTTTGAAGCTAGCTCAGCATGGAAACGTACTCAAAAGTCATTATGCTTTTCCCTAGATAACTTGAAACAGATATTCTGTAATCTTGTTGCCACTCCCACAGCTTCTTAAAAATAAGAATTTCATTTTGAGATCAGTTTAGAGATGAATACTCGCTCCTCTTTCTGAGGCTGACAAGTCTCATTTCACCCATGACAGCCTCCAGCTGTTTAATAGAAATATGAATCGAATGTGGGCTACTGATGTGAAAAGCCAATTCCATTGTTTTGACAAAAGCAACCAGTAAGATCGAGTTAGGTTGTGATTGCAGCAATCATATTTTATTATTGTGTTAGGATTTGTAGGACAGCAGCCCCACACTAATAAACAAAAACACTTGACAGAGGGCTATGATATTTGACATTTGTGTATATAAAAATGTCAGGAAAGCAAAATAACCACGACACTAATTGAACTGAGCCATATGAAGCAACACACTGCAACATTCCAGATCTCTATGACAATGCATTTCAGCTCCTTTAAACTGAAATGCAGTTACTTTCAAACTAGATGTAAAGAAGACACTTTACAATGAGGGTGGAGAAACACTGGCACAGGTTGCCCAGAGAGGTGGTAGATGCCCCATCCCTTTAAATATTCAAGGTCAGGGTGGATGGGGCTCTGAGCAACCTGATCTAGTTGAAGATGTCCCTGCTCATTGCAGGGGGGTTGGACTACATGACCTTTGAAGGTCCCTTCCAAACCAAAAACATTCTATCATTCTCTAATTAGAGAGATACAAGAAGCGCTGCCAATAATTCAGAACTGGAATTGTATTACTCTAGGATTCTGCTTCTGTTTCATACAGACGCTCAGGTGAACTTGCACAAACCCCTTCCGTCTGGATCTAACTCTAGGTATTTAAATGAAAGACTTATTAGGATGTGTTATCAACCTTATGAATGCTCATTAGAGGTAATTATTTTTCCCTCTGTGTAAAAAGACTTAGAGTAATAGTAAACCTGACTGAACAAAGCCATACCTAAAGTGAGCTAGGGTCAAGCCAGAGAACCTTTTCAATGTTTACATAGAAAAAAAAAGGAAAGAACCAATTAGAAATTCTAGCTAGATGGCTTCTGTAGAAATTTATACATGCTCTCATTCTGAGTATTAAGTACTTAAAGGAATAATTCCTTCCTCCTGTCAGAGTTCACTAACCCCTTTAAATGTTCTTTCCTCTTCACTTTTTATCACACAATGTATTGAACGTTGGTTAGAGGGAGGCATTTATTATCAAGATCAAATTGGTACCTGAAGTGGTTAAAAAATTCTTGCTTGTAAGTAACCATCTTTATTACAGTGGCTTGTCGTGACAGCTAGGCAAACATCAATGTATTATTTGTTATCATACAAACACGCATTCATATTGGTATTTCACATGTAAAATCACTCTCCTTTCCAAACCTAGACATCATAAATTAAATCTTAAAGATCAGTTTTGTTGTTTTAAATGATTTGAGTTTTTCAGGGTTTTATGGATGTAAAAATACAGCTACATACACAGATTTGCATACCTTGTGCATTAGCCCTTTTGGAATCTATTTTTAAAAAAACAAAAACAACAAAAAAAGGAGTGTCAATATGACTTATCCAAAATCACAGAAGGGGAAACAAAGGGTGGTCCAGCTGGTTGATTGCCCTCCACACCAAAAGATTTGGTTTTGGCAGTACTGGAAACAGCTTTTAAGGCAAAACGTGAGAACAATTTCTGCAACTGCGCAGACTTGGGCTCTTCAGCCCACGAGTACTTAAATATACACACCCATGGAAGAAAGAACAGAAAGAGCAAAAAATGTCTATTTGGTTGTTGGTTTCTGAAAACTGTTTAAAGGCTGTTTTCCGATTCTTGTTTCCCGCCCCCCCCCAGGTAGGCAAGGTCTCATGGTTCACAGGACTTTTATATTCAGGTGGTGGCGTTAAAGTAGCATACAAAGCCTAACAAACAAATGTCCTATGCAGATCATGAATACAGCATGGCTTTTTTTTCTTCAGGCTGTCACAGCCACCAACTGTGTAATTCATGTTCAAAAATTAACTACCTAGGCTCCACCACCAAAATGCCTGAAGCTGTTTTCAGTCTACTTGTCTCTGAGCCTATTGAGGATATTTCCTGAACAAGTTATGAGTAGAAGTTTAAAAGAAATCAAAAATTATGGGCAACAGTAGTGATCAAGTTCTGATCCACTTACAGAATTATTTTCCCCAAGTCTTAAGCAAAGTTCTGCCACTCTCAATGCACTGCCATGGTTATCAGAAAGTAAGTATGTTGTTTTAAAGAAACCCATATTGTTTTTTCATGAGCTACACGCAAGTCTTTGGTTTCCAAATAAACATACTTTACAACTGTTATCATTATTTTAGCAGTACTTCACTGCAAAAACATAACTTCTAATGATTGGAAAAAAATGTAAATATAAATCAAGTAGACATATTGCTTAAGCACATGAAACAAATGAAAGAAGATATTTGTGAAAATAGAATATATTAATTCTACAAATTTTTGATCACAAAAATGTACATTTGGCAATGTCAACAATTTATTGTTAGTCTATATGAAATATTAACATTTCAATTTAGCACAGATTGGGGGGGAAAAAAAAGAAAAAAAACCCACAAACCAGAATACTACTACAGGAAAAGCCTCCATAATAACGCAGTTAAAATTGTTATACACATTTCCCAGTGTCTACTCTTCCTCGCTTATGCTACGTTATTCTTCCCCTGCCTATTATTAAGACCAGTTAGTTGCAAAATACAACAAATAGTATAACAAACATACAAAATAAAATGAAAGCAAAACAATTTAGGCAAGTTACCAGGTCAGTGGATCACTGCTGTTCAGCTAAAAAAGCTAAAATCAAGCTCCAGGCAGGTCAAGACAAGCCCAGACTAAGCAAGTCTGACAACTTTCTTTCAGAATTTGTACAAAGTCAGCAAAGTGATAAATACTAAGAACCGCAAATAGCTTTATTTACACAAAAGATTGGACATAAATGTGATAATAACTTTTATTCAACTTTTCCCTTTGCCTTTTCTTTCTGAACAATTGCTATAAATGCAATGTGTATCCACTGTTATCTACATTCAAGACTTTAATTCTCATCCTTTACAACAAAAAGTAAAAGAACACATGTTTAGGGTTACTGTCACGTAGGGGTACAAAGTTAAAACCTCCATGGACAGAATAATAGAAAAAGTACTATGTAATATCTAATTTAGAAAGTCATTAAGGATGCTTTCAGAGGTTAGCTATTTTTCTTTGTCTGTTTGCTTACAGCATATCTACATCTTGCAAGGCTGTATTGCGTCATTATCCAAAGCACTTCCAAAGGCACCTGACATAGCACTGTTCGTGGCACAGAAAGTAATCTTTAATAATTCAAATCCTGAAACCAGTATGACTGTGTGAGCATGGTCCTGGTTTCAGGCTAATTCAAGCAAGGATATTCAGCTCAAGCTTATTACCCAGGACAGTGACTAATTTGCCTCCTGTTTCAGAGTTAGTTGTGAGAGTTCAGATTTCAGCTTTTGGATACTTCTGAGCTTTCTCTTTGGACAGGAGATTTCTTGTTGATGACCCAAAGTTTCTAAAATTTGTAAATCCACTGAGTGGAGCTATATGTACCAAAACAACAGTCATTGCTGTCTGTGGTATACTATGATATAATGACCTTTTACATTTCTCAGGAAAAAAAGGATTTTGCATGGGTTTTTCATCTAGCTAACCAGTGAATAAATGGCAAGTGGGATGTAAGGAGAGGGGGCTGATGGATTACCTATTTTAAATTGGTATTTTAAGCTATGTTTGTTTTTCTTATTTCTGATTTTTTTTCCTGCTGTTATTTGTTGTTCTGGATTTATAATAGACCCTTAGTTATATACAGCCCTGACTAAGCACTTGTTGAATTAAAATACCAATGATGTTAAAAATACATTGAATATAACCAGTTATACTCTAAATCAGTTAACCGTGCACAAATTTTTAACACATTTATCTTACCTTCAGTAAGCTGAAATAAAGTCTCCATTAATGTATGTCTTATTTCTGGGAAATAGACAACGTACTTAAAAGGAAGTAATTTGAATTTTGCTTGAATTTGACTTAAATTAGGGCTAATTTCTAGAATATGTCTTTAAATATGTTAATACAATTTCTGTAACTAAAACAATCAACCTTAAAAGCAAAACATAATTTGCTGTTGACCTAATGATAAAAAATCTAAACTTGCTGCTAATTCAGGACAGAAATTAGCAGTATTTAGCACAATGGCATTACAATTATTTGTTCTATGGTTTCTGAGAAACTGAGCAGAAAAAAATATCTGTTATTATTATCTTGTTCTGTGTCAATAATCTAGGCAAAAAGAAAGGAGTAAGCAAGACATTCTGTCTCATGTTAGAATTATAGAATCATTTAGGTTGGAAAAGATCTTTAAGATCATCAAGTCCAACTGTAAACCTAATGCTAGCAAGTCCACCACTAAACCATGTCCCTAAGCACCACATCTACACGTCTTTTAAATACCTCCAGGGATGGTAACTCCATCACTTCCTGGGCAGCCTGTTCCAAAGCTTGACAACCCTTTCAGTGAATAAATTTTTCTTAATATCCAATCTAAACCTCCCCTGGCACAACTTGAAGCCGTTCCTCTTGTCCCATTCTTTATTACTTGGGAAAAGAGATTGACATCCACTATCACCTCATTAAGGAACATAATACCCAAACAGTTTGCACACTGGCAGCATCTACTTATTAATAAAGCAGAAAGTGGTAAAACCAGGTCTCTGACTCCCACCTTCAAATCAGTAACCAAAATAGACATTAGGTGGGAAAATTTGCTATACCAATCCTTCATTCGGAGATGAAAGAGCCTCTGTTTTGGGATGAACTTTTCAAGAAGGCTTAAAACTGGGTCATCAAAGACAGCAGCAAATTATACTAATAGCTCATTATTTGAGATTTTTTTTTCTCTGCTGTTTTGACCTTATTGCTTTGGATTAAAAAGCATTGCTGCTGTTTCTCACAGGCTCACATCATTATCTTTATTTGGAAGTATCTCTGACCATGAAAAGGAAGAACATTATGACCTTCACTCAATGTTATACAACAATCCTCAATTTCAGAATTGTCCCCTTTTTATTTCAGCACCTTCAGAGTAAGTCTTTCAAAACAGCAATGTTAGTGAGTTAGTACACAGGTAGGAGAGATTTTATTACCCACACTGGTCTCATTTTATTTTTGTTTCTCTTCATTAATTGCAAAAATACAACAGAAACAGTTCTGCTCCATGAAATGCACTAAACCTCCCACCGAGCATGATGATTCGATGTCATTTTGAAATTATAGCATTGTTACACATTTTTCTGTAATAAAATGTGGTACTCAAAGGCAGAGAAGAAAAACTATTGACTAATGCCAGATGCAGGAACAAAAGATAGAAATGAAATGCAGGAAGATGAAAAATACCAGACACGTCTTTGTATTATCAGGCAATGGTACGTTATTTATCCTATTCATTCACTGACTGTCAAAGAAATCCCTACATATACTGTCTGTTCATGATAGAAGGAGGTGAAATGATTTTCACCATGGAATACTCCTCTTTCAACACCATCCACACTTTACATAGATCAAAACTTTTCATGGTTCCAGAAGGTGGAAAGCCATTTTTCAATTAAAATAAACTCACTATTTCCAATGACTGAACACAGTTAAGAGATAAAGTATCAAAGTGCAGAGATCTTCCCACAACTTGCCTTTCAGCAAAATAGCTTGACTGTGCTAGATTTTCAGCATCACTTTTCAATTACACTGCATCCTAAAATGTGAAGTACAGCTGCTATATCAGGGTCTATAGTATTAAAACTGATGCAGAAAACAAAAGCTATAAATCACCATAAGGTTGTGTATAGAGTGATTCAAACAAAGAAAAATATTTTTTTTATTTTACAGCATACATATAATATATACAACGTATATACTACCACATATTTATATACTATTACAAGTTATACATATAATTGGTACTTACATTATACGTGTACATATAGGGAGAGCACAACAAAACAGAACCTTCTCTTCAGAGATCTGCATGTTTAAAATATTTCTATCAGGTGCAAGTGTCTCTTACTACAGTATAGCAATTCTTGCATTTTTCTAACTTATAAAGTTATCTCTTAGGCCTAAAATTTGTCAGGAATTAAAGAAGGTACACCACCCGCAGGAGAAACAAATCCTATTAAAACTCACTGTCTCTTTTAGTTGACATTTTGAAGCTTTAAAACTAATGAAATTTAACATTCTTGTTAAATAACACAATTTTTGTTTTGACAAACACCTAGAGAAACCTCTAAATTAAGCTACTGAAGAAAAAAGAGAAAAACAAGTCAATTACCATTGTTGGGCAAATAATACTTTGCAGATATAGAGGCTTTTTAGTAAATTAAGATAAAGAATTATAAATTGTTTCTTCATTACCTTTTAAGAACTATGTTCAATTACTCTTCATTAATCAAACAGAAGGCATAAAAAAAATTAGAAGACTCCACTTGGCATGTACAACTATCATTCTTTGAAACTCACAAATTGCTGTTTTAAACCCTGACTTTTTATACAGCACACTCTTTTTGTTCTACTTTTCTAATCTTTACTGAAGAGGATTTTTCCTTAACCTTCTCACACTTCAAATATCTCAGTGTTTCTTAAGCAATGGTTTTCCAAAAGATGTGAGAAGATTCTTGGAAGAAACTAAACAAACTAAAAGACAAAAACCCATCCCTATATAAACATCTTCATGTATACAACAAACAAAATTGGAAAAGCCATAAATACTAAATGAACAGCTGAAGTATAGCTGGGTGCTATTTCAGGTTCATTTATGCTAAGCCAACCATAATATCTGGTTATTCAAAAAATTTCACAAAGCTAAGACAGGTGAGGTAACACTCCCTGATCCCTAGGTAACTGGGAGTGCATCATCCTTCTAGGAGTTTGGCAGAACTAGAGTCAAGCCAGCTGAGTTTAAGGCATGGTCCTTTGATGGGAAGAGCAGTTGTGAAAAAAGGCAGAAGTGGGGGCCTGCCCCTTCCTTATGAAGTGCTGTTAAGCTGTGGCTGTACCACTGGTCCCCTCAGTTCAGCCCTGCAGCTAAGCAGCAGCTGTGTCTGTGCTCTGTCTTGGACCTCCCCAGTGCTGACCCTGGCTTGGATTCCTTGGCTTGGCCCCAAATCTGCCTCTGCACTGCGGCCTTTACAGTTGAAGGCTGGACTGTCTCTGATCTTGACCACTGGCTCTGGCCCTGCTCCTGCTCCTGATTTGCCATCCCAGATCCTGACTCCTTGTTGGTGCAGTCAATGCTTACGCCTGCCTTACTGCACTTTGCTCGTCTCACTTCTCTTGCAGAGCAGCAAGCCCTTGCTGTTTAGGCATGGGCAAAAAGGAAATACTGAAAGGCTCAAAAAGACATAACAGGGAAAATATAAGACTTTTAAAATTAACAAGCTTAATTCCACCCCTCCACCTGCTTTCCTGAGGGACTAAAGAATTGTTTAGGGCTGACGGGCAAGACCATGAAAAAATTAAACTGTATGATCCATATTGGCTGAACAGAATCCAGAGACAAAAGAGATCACAGGAACAGATGAAATGCATCTTCTCATATGTCATTATTAAGAGGCTAAAGCAGTGAAGCCAGTCAGTGTGAAACAAGATAGTATCTCATATTATTTAACCATAGCCAGGTAGTTCCAGCAAAAGTAGACCAAGATGCCTACTCAACCTCAGAGTGACCATCAACTTTATGAGTATCCTAGGGTATGAAGGACACATTCTTGAACCAAATATGAACGGAAGACATATTAATAATCCACAAGAATCAGACCAAAGTGACAAAAAGAGGAAAAAAAACCACCCATCACATCAAGAAACATATGAATTGCAAGCCACATTGAAAGACATTTTAAAAAAAGATATATTTTGTCTTTTAAATGAATGGTTGGAAAAAGAATAAGGTATTCACCTAGGATTATTTATTTTTACCACCACAGATCTACAACTGCTGCTTTAAAGACAGTAGAATGCTTTCACAGGTGAAAAACAGAAGCAAGGAGAGTGAGAGAACGTAAAAGGTAACGACTTTTGGGTGTATCTTGAAAGAGATCTTTTAAGAATCTAAGAACCAATTGACTGGGTGACTTCTAAGTACAAAAATATCTGAAAGCTAAGTGGAGAACAGGCATCCAAAATATAGGAAGAGAAGCCCATGAATCTCAGTTAAGAGGACCTCCTGAATAAGTATGTTCAATAACTATAAAAAGATTAATAGCTACCATGCAATCAAGTAGCGTTCATATACTTAATTTTGCAACCAAAGCTCTCCTCTGTCTAGCTTAGATTATACTGGAAAAGAAAGATAACATGAGAGACTACTGTGGAAAAGCGATCTCTGAGAGGGTATACTGAGGAATTGTTTCACATCCGCTACAGAAACAAAAAAAATGAAGCATGAACATCATTCCCAAAGTCATACACACAGAGAATAGGGGAGGGAGATACAAAATAAAATCTTGCCTGAGCCTGATAACAGGAAGAGATAAGGAAAACAAACAAACAAACAAATCCCAGCAAATCCTTTCCCAAGAAAGCAAAAACAAAAAAATCCTGATCTTAATAGTGATATTTTTAATCACTTTCCTGTGAGGCTTTGCATTACATGAGACCAAGGGAAAAATATTTATAAGCCACCAAAAAAGTAAATAATTTCAAACTTCAACAGAAAAACATACCTCTATCTCAAAACTGTTTGAAGTAATCTATGTGAAGGAATTAAATGTGTAATATTCTTGCTACTCTATTAATCGAGTGCCTTTAGAAGGCTACAGCCAGGAAGAAATACAAAGCAACTCATAATTAACCTCTGGATCCATTTCATTTTATGCTTGTTCAGAGAGTGTAGAAAAAGAATGTTGTTTCAGTTATCTTTGTCAAGAAATGTTCTCTTATCACACATGCAAGGTTCAAAACCAGTTTCTATTTCTCAACCACTGAAAGAGGTTTATGCTGTATGTAGTTGTTTGTTAGAGCTTAATCTTCACCCTGACAGGCTGTGTTATGATCTGGAGGGCGCACCAGCATTAGTTGTAGGGGTCTTATGAGTCGTCTTTGATCAGTACAGAGAGTCAGTTTGTGTTTCCCACCAGTACTTGTCACTGGATTTTAGCACACAGAACAAGATAACCAAGTTATCCCAAGAGAATGCTGAAAAATGTACTGTGCAACCATTGTAACTTTATGTATTCATATTGTTGGTCTGCGTCCAAGAGCATGTTAAGAAGATGAAGAATTATGACAAAATGAATGTGAAGTCGGGTATTGTGAGGTAAATTTGAACTAACTTTGATTCTTCTAGGTTCAGGTGCAGGGTAAAATATGCAATTGGTTTAAAAACATGAAAATGGATGAATTGCAAGTACAGAAATAGATGTTATGTTTCATGAGTAGCTGGGCTGGGACTATACCAGAGACATTTGCAAGTCAAACTGACCTTCGCAACTTTGTGTAGGTTTAATTTAAGGAAAAAAAACCCAATTTTCCCTGAATTTTGCTGCCTAGAGTTTATTATAAAGTGCTTATAATTTGCTTTATTATTGGACAAAGCATGCCTGCAAAGCCTTTTACTGAGACGTACCATGATGCCAGTGCTTCAAGTCATCTGGATGTGAGTTTTGACCCAAAAGCTTTATAGCTCTGTTTGTACAGTGTTACATTCACAATTCAGCTCTACATTTCTGAACCAAACTAGCAGCCCAGCTAACCTGGAGAGCAAACAAAAAGAGACTATACACACATACATCTAAAGCAGACTTGAGAAGTCCAGTTCTAGAGTCAAATTCAGACATTGTTTCAGTGCAATTCAAACATGTGTCATATCCCAGTTTTTCAAGGTGCTAACTGCTTCCTGAGGCTCTCAGAATTCTGTTTACAGACAATTCAGTGATGGTGCAACCCATCTTACTATTTGCTTATAATATTTAGAAAATTTTGTTTAAGGCTGAAACATGACCAATTATTAAGATTTTGTAAATAATATTCATGCAACAATGACCCTGACTCCAGCATCTATAAATAATCAGGAGTTCTTCCGCACTTGCACTCCCATAGTTCCAACTTTTGGGAAAGAGATTGATGAAATAAAAGGTGAAAAGAATTGTGGATGTTAACATTACAGAAATTGTTCATGTTCTAATTCAAAGCTGAACTATTATGTTCTGGGATTTTCTCAATTTTCTGTGAACTGAACCATAAACTGTTAAGGTGAACTTTTGATAAAGTACACCCAGAAACAGTTGAATAGGCTTGTCAGTCATGATATGTAGCAGAAGATTGTATCACTCAGTTCTTGTACAGGAAGACTACACACCCAGAGTGGAAAAAAACCAAACCAAACCAAACCAAACCAAACCAAACCAAACCAAAACAAAACAAAACAAAACAACAACAACAACAACAACAAAAAAACCCCCAAAAATCCACAGCTTCTTTTCTTCCTCTAACTTGAATAGACACCTCTAACTACCTTCATTATATGACTGCCCTAGCTAGTAGGCTAGTAACAATTCTGAAACTGGGTTCTTTCAAAACCTTTTCAATTCCTTACCGTTAGATTAGAAAATTAGAGCTGAATGGCTCTAGCCTGCTAGTTAGGGCATTGTCCCAGGAGGAAGGGCACCAAAGTGTTTTCTCTGGCTCCAAAATGTTAAGTAAATATCTTTATGGTAACTGGAACAGCTTACATAAGAAAGACAAAAGTACTACTCCATAATACCATAGTCCAGATGACAGTTTAATCAAATATGGGAAATTTCAGTTCCATTAAAATAATAAAGTCAAACTGCAGTATACATCACTATGATCATTTGGGCTCTACAACCCAAAGAGAGTATCACAGAGGCCTTAGGAAGTCTGAAGAGCTGCAAGATCAAGTTATCATTATGCAACTAATCTTTTTAATGGAAACATTAACAGGAGAGATCTGAAGTCATCTTTACTCTTTTAAATTCTGTGAAAGGAATATAATATCATAAAGGGAAGGAATATAATGTCATAAAAGAACACTTCCTCTGGTTTGCTCTATTGTGAATAGGTCTTTGGTGTAGAAATGGGAGTTGCATATATAATATGATTAATTTTGCCAACCTTTTTCTGTTTCAAGAGAAGGATCAACAGAAACTTTTCTAAGGTACTATCAGAAAATAAGTATGTGAAAAACAATTAAAAAACCCACTCCCCCCCAAAAAAAACCAGTCTATTTTCTTTAAATTATCACTTCTACCTGTTTTCTTTCTCTGTTGTAAACATGCTGTGAATCTTTGATGGCACTGCCACCATATTGAAGGACTGAGTCTGCTCTTCTCTGCTTTGTGACACCAAGGGTATAAACCATGAGAAGCAAGGGGCACATATTTTGTACTGGTATTGCACATATATTACTTCACGAAGTCTCAAATGCCCAGTTTCTTTTGGATGCAAAGTTGCTACTTCTCCTCAGCTAAGCAGTTACAGGTAATGGAGTGCAGCCCTTTGTCTGTGGGGAATGCTAAATAGCTATACAGCCATTCAAGTGTTTATACTTAAGCTTTTATGATAGTTTTTTCCCAGTTAAAGCACTGTGAAATGGAATCTGACAAGGCTTTTTTTCCCTTTTTTTAAAGACTACAAGACAAAATCCTCCAATAATTAATTTCTTAAAATTATATCTAAATAAAATGTGTTTTATTTACCGTTATTTGAACAATATCATTCCAAGTGAAGCTGATTACAATGTTACAGACAGGGTTACTCAACCACTGTCTAGTCTTAGCCCCTCTTTCCTGTGCTCTGTAACTTTCACAAACGAATTTAGATTTCTGCTTTAGACTGAATTTTAGCTTAGTTTAATTTTCAAAATTAAATCCTTAGCAATAATAATTTAACCAACAATCCCTTTAGAATAATATCAGTGGAAAACATATAATTTTTCTGAGATTAAAAACAATTTTTCACAGATATTTCTTATAAATTCTTTAACTCTTTGATGTTATACAGACTGGCCCTTGGATCCAGAAAAGGAATTGTCCTTTAGCTCTCCTGTAAAAGATGCTTTGGGTTTTTTTCCTGTGTCCATGAAGAGACATTCATATTAATCCACATGCTAAACCTACGCATATTGCCACTTGTACAGCTTTTAAATATTAACATTTATAATTATCTTTGAGTTCTCTATGTGTTACTGTTTATAGAGACTGGATGACATCCAAATAACATTAAGGCTGATCCTGCTACTGTGCTAATCCAGGGGAACACATTACCAGCAGCAGCATTGTTTGCAAGGCGGGGCAGAAGGCAGCTGTGGCTCCTGAGGCATCCACGAATTCTAGCTGAGCCTTTTATCAATAAAAAAGCTTTCAGCAAGAGTGAGTGTACCAATAGCCTTTATTTTACAGACAAGACAAAAAAGTTTTATTTGATTGTTGAGGTAGACCAAGATAATGCATGACTGCTTAAGATACAGTTTAAATTGCATAATAATACACAGCTATCTTAACAAACTTTTCCTTTTGTCTATACAAGAAATGAAATAGAAAAAAGAAAGAGAAAATGTAACTTTATTGTCCCCTTAAACAGTCTGTCTACCATTAGCCAGGACTACTAAGGGACATGGAGAACACATTACCAACAACACAAAGAATTATGCCTTAGTTTTGACTTTTACCAAAACCATTGTTTTATTGCAATGTAAATACATTTTTCTGAAAAAGGAGTATGAAATTTTTTTAAAAGTATATGGCATTAACAATAACAACATGTCACTCACTGAGATGCTGTTCTTACTTTTTGTGAGAAGAAACCACTATGCTTCTCCGTGATACCTAGAATTATGCTGTTACTATTTTTGCATTTAAAATCTGTCATGAGAAGGAGGGTTAGAATCTTTACTGTTGGAACAGATTAGATATTTCAGGAATGCTCTAAGCAACAGGGATGCAAGCAGACCAACAGGATTGGTGTACTTGTATTTAATGTATATAATCTTGAACATGGAATGCAAAATAACTGGTGTAGTAGTGGAGAATTCTAATACCATAGTCCAATTCCAGCTAACTGGACAGATTTGTCTCTTCTCATTTTGCCAAGCATTTTCCCTTATGAGCCTTAGTTACCTGGTGTGTAGCAGATGGGCTCCTTTTATAAGTTGGTAGAAAACAGCATTTTAAGCATTAACTGTTAATAAGCTTGCTGTTAGAACAAACTATGTCATGTCCCTTTAACATCTCTTTTTCTCTACCTTTCATCCAAAAGGACTTGTCGGTTTTGTTCTGATTTATCATAAATTTTCCTGGTTTTACATTTTTACCACATTAATTACTTTACCAAGAGAGATTTCTCTCTTATCTATACCCTGTGTTATTTCCAACTAATGCACTGTTCAGTAAGTTTATCAGTGCTTATCCCATATTGAGTCAGGAGGCGGTAGCAAAAACTCGAAGGGAGAAAAACTCACCTAAACAGAATTGCAGGGCTGTAGGCAACTTTTGCCAGCAAAATGGCTGTTAGCTTAAACAATACCAAAGAGCCTACCAAAGGGTTTGCACTAATGAAATGAAGCTATTGGAACAAGCAGCAAAGAATCCAAAACAAAGTCCACCATGCTCTCTGCACTGACACTGACTGAAACAACCTAAATGACCCTTTACTAGGGAGAATGATGGTCTTTAAGACCTTGTAGAAATGTTTGCATAGAGATGTGTGAATGTGATATCCACATGAAAGCCCTTACATTTACGTGTAAATGGAGAAGTGTGGTTTTGTGTGGTGGGTTTTTCCATAGTGAGGGAGTGGCTAGAGGGATGGCTCTCTTAAGTAAGTGCTAAAGTTCCCCTGGCTCTAGGTCTGTTCTTGTAGCAGGGGAGGGGACAACTGACACGGTCCTGGTGAGAAACTGCTGGAAGCTTCCTCAGCTCCAAGCCAGACCAGCCTCTGGCCAAGGCCAAGTCCATCAGCACCTCTGCGCATGACATATTTAGGAGGGGGCACAGCGCAGGGAGCAGGGGTGCAGCCCCAGGCAGGGCCCAGCAGCGGAGAGGGGGAGAGGTGCCTTTTGAAGATGTAGTTCTCATTATCTTATTCTGGCTTTGATTGCTAACAAATTAAATTGTCTTTGTGTTTTCCCCAAGTGGAGTCTGTTTCCTGCCCATGACCATAAATGGTGAGCAAAGTCTCCCTGTCCTTGCCTCAGGCCATGTGGTTTTTACTTTTTGTCCTCCTGATTCTTCTCCCCATTCCATCAGAGGGCAGGAGAGAGCGAGAGGCTGCATGGTGCTGCTGGGTGGCCTTAAACCCAACAAGAAATTATGTAAACACTAGTTTGTCTGTGTGAAATAAAGATATTGAAGATATTTTTCCTGTGGTGTTTTAATTTATTTATTTATTTTTCTATTCTGTTTACCTTGTTGCTAATTTGGCTACTCTACTTGACAAAGTCAATAGCTTAGCAAGAACATACATAACTCACAGTCACACCTGTGCCACACATGGCAGAGATCATATGTAAACTCCTCAAGTAGGGACAAAACCATGGAATGTGCAAAATTGAGCTCATGTGCCATCAAATCTTTATATCATATCCAGAAGAGTATGAGGCAAGCTTTTGCTCCTTTGAGGACATAGTACCCAAGTTGCGCCCTTTCCTTGGTTGCTGCATAGTTTACAACAAAAACTGGAAGGAGCCAGCCAAAGTGGACAGCCCATAGAGCTTTCAGTAGGAACTACCACTGGAGATCTTTGGAAGTCCAGGAAACTTCCTAGACTTCTGACTTCATTAAACTATCCTGTACTGATATACTAATAGTTCACATTTCTTTACTTTTCTTCTGTTATATTCTAACGAAAACCATCCAAGAAAACATGCAGTCTTTGCTTTACTCTTTCTCTTCTCTATATATGCTTCACTAGTTTCTCCAAAAAGCAAATTTTGAGTTCCCATGCCTTTAGTTGATAAATGTCTGTAACACTTATCCTGAATATTTCAACAGTTCATCAGTGAGGTTGTATAAAACTTCTCTAAAGCCTGTATAATACTTCTCTAAAGCCTGAAGCAGTAATGTCTAATTACACATTTTAGAGAAGGAACCTAAATGCATGACAAAACAGGAACAAGGAAGAGATAATTATTACAGGCAGGGCCAATGGTTTCAATGGTTTAAAAGTTGCTCAGCAATGGCTTTGTTAAAATTATTCTTTTACTTGTACATACCTTTATCAAACAGAGACAGTTGGGGCGTAAATTTTCCTTTTCAGGTGTCTGCCTTGGATGTATTCATTCTTATTTAAATATTATTAAATTGAAAATATTATTGCTTATTCAGCTCACTCACTTTTGAGAGAGCCAAGAGAAAAATCCAGTTCTCCACCCTAAACAAGATTATGACCTTTTCCATGGACCACCATATACCCAAATCAATGCCAAATTTAACAAAACCTGAAAGACTTTGAAGTGTGCTATCCCTGTAGTACTCTCCACTTCCAGAGACCAATGAACATCCAGTTCTGGGTGTTGAACCGAGACATGGTCTTTCCTGTACAATCACCTATTCTTTTTCTACCAGGTCTTCCTGAGAGGATAAGCCAGTTGCCTGATTGAAATAAAGAGGGAACAAGAGCTTGATTTAAAGGCAACTGTCAGAAAGCTTGAAAGTGCCAGCAGAGTTTGACAAGAAAAAAAAAAAAGGTATGGAAAATGAGAGACACTGTTGTAGTTCGACCAAGCTGGCATCAACTACCACGCAGACGCTTGCTCACTCTTTCCCTCCCCGGCCCCAGCATGGAGGAAAGAATTAAAGGGGTAAAGGGAAAAGAGACTCCTGGGTTGAGATAAGAACAATTTCATAACTGAACTACAATAAAATAGAAAGTAATAATGATAATAATAATAGTAAGGTATATAAATATACAAATATACAAATGAGTGATACACAGTAAACTGCTCACCACCCAATGACCAAGGCTCAACCCATTCCTGGTTAACGATCCTAGAGCAGAGAAAGTCCTGAAACCACAATCTCAGAAAAGAGCCCAAGAGTTCAGGAGACCAATAGCTGAGAGAGAGAGAAAGCACTGCCTGATAGCCCCCCTTCTATATACTGGCCATGACAAGCACAATATGAAATCTACCGTTGGCCAATTTGGGTCTCAGTCCTAAACCTAAGGTAAAATCCTAAGCCAGTAATTGTGAACTATGCTCCCTTCCAGCTTCTCCTGCACCTGCGCACACTGGCAAACCATGAGAAGATGAAAAGTCCTTGACTGTCCTGGCAGCAACTATAAACATCAGTATGTTATCAGCCTTCCCAGCACAAATCAAAAACACATCCTCTACTCATTACCAGCTACTACAAAGAAAGTTAACTCTGTCCTAGCTGAAACCAGGACACACACTGAGATACCTAGGGAGAAGAATGACAAACAGTATGCAGGGAGGTCAATAATCCTAAATAAGAGCTGGGGAGAAAAAGGAGGGAAGAAGAGAGACCAGCAGAAGGGATGAATGAAGGAATAAGGAAATGGAGGGAGACTGAAGGTTTCCAGGCAGAGTCTGTGACTAAGAAATTACTGTGTAAAGACATAAAGGGGAAAAATATGACATGAAAATGACGCTACAGCATGGAAGGAGCAAAGAGATTCGGAAGAGACTAATTTGGTAAAGGAATTGGGTTATGGTTAGTGAAATGTTTCTACACTGTGGTGGGTTGACCGCTGACAGCAACTAAGCACCCACCAGTTCCTCACTCACTTCACCCGCATCCCAGAGGGATAAGGGAGAGTATTGGAAGAGAAAAAAAAAGTAAAAAACTTGTGGGCTGAGAAAAAGACAGTTTAACAGGTGAAAGGTCAAAAAAAAAAGGGGGGGGGGGAGGGGAGATGGGAAAACCAAACCACAACAAGTGATGCAAAGGCATCACTTGCTACCTCTCAAGTACTTCCCATAACTCTCTACCTCTCCCCCCACCATCAGATCAATGCTCAGCCAGCCTCCTAGCAATGGCTATCTTGGAAAGACTACCTATAGTTTTCATTGCCAAACCTGACTTTATACAGCATGGAATATCCCTTCGGTCTGTGAGAGTGTGCTCCCCCCACCCCAGTCAGACCTTTGTGCCCCATAACCCTGTTAAAGCGATAACTGCCAGTGGCGCCTGTAATGGATGCATTTGGTCATGATCATCAGGTCACAACAGGCTCAGAGTGGATTAGGGAGAGAAAGATGACAACACAATAGTCAAAGGCTATCTTTTGCGACTCGCTCAGCATTTGAGTACTAGTTGAGTATGCATTAACCTAAATACAGCTGGTATGCAAATATAAGTCAATCATCTTACGCGATAAATAGTGGACAGCTCAGGGCTCACTGAGCTCTTCTGCATAGCAGTGGGCTGCACACCAGCATCTCCGCTTGAGTAGGGACAACTCTCAAGGTTACTCCTCAAGATCAGGAGATTCCTGGCTTCAACAGATTCTCAAAAAGTGATTAATAACATGCTAAACTGTGAAATCTTAGCTAAGTGACATAAAGGATCAGTTGTGCATATATAATCCATTAGACATAAACTGTTGACCAAGTCTGGGAGTAGGACTGGATCCAGCTGCACCTAGACTCCTCTCTTCTTAGAGAACAAGTGGGTCCTTTCTGAACCTCATGACTCAATGGGAGGGTCTCCCAGACAGTTTTGTCTGATTCTGTCCTATATGCAGCAAATATTCAAGTGTACCTTAACATCGAATCTTGTTAAACCACTGTAACATTTATCGCTGAACTTTTTTAACTCACTGTTTTATATCAATAAAGTGTATTGTTACTTCTCTCTCATGAGTGAAGTGCATAATTCTGACTCCATCTGCAACAGGTCAATTTGAGTCAGCTGTCTCAGCTGTGTCCCCTGCCAAACTCTTGCCCACCCCCAGCCTACTCACTCTGGGGCAGAATGAGCCAAAGAAAAAGCTCGGACACTGCGTAAGCACTGCTCAACAATGATCACAACTCTGGGGTGTTAACATTGTTTTGGTCACAAATCTGAAACACAGCACCATATGGGCTGCTCTGAACAAAATTAAGATGCAATACACACAATATGACAAGGAGCAATGGGAGAATAAGAACTGCAAAACTGAAAAACAGAAAAAAAATATTTTATAGCAAACCTGACAAATTCAGGGCATGTTCTGTTTTTATAACAGAAATGAGGTCAGATACAAATCTGTCTCTCCAAAAAGTCTCACCGACTGTCATGAGAAAGTCCATCTTACTCATTAGCACTTCTGCTTAGGACTATACCAGAAATGGCTATGATTAGTTTAACTGAAAAGCAACAAATGAAAGATTTCAAAAATTGTATTTTAAAAGTGCTGAAGTGTTTTTGAACTTTCATATACTAAAATGTTTCACAGATGCAACAGAGTAATATCCAAGCAGGTGTGTGGTTGATGCTATATTTTTTAATCATAAGTGCCGTAAGTGCATTTATGACAAGGAGTTTATTTTAGCCTCTGCTATTCTGTACTGCAGATGCATTTTCATACTTCTGAAAACAAGGGCTGTTTGAATTGAGAAAGAAACATAACTTCTCACTACAAAACAGATTTCCCATGTGCCTCCAAAAAACATGAAGGAAAAGCTGATGTGGCAATAAAAGTAGCATCCTGAATAAAATAATATATGCCACATGAAACGTCAGCTTAGAGAAACCATACTGTTTTGCTCTTGTTAATTTGACTTTATAGCTCCTCTAACAGAGCCATTGAACATCAGAGTTCAGTTCAAAGGCTTTAACCTAGGGAGTCACACATCTCTTTTGCTTATGCAGGAGAACTTTCATGTTAGCAGCCTGAAGCAGAAAATACAGTGACAGTAAGGTGAAAGAAATCAAATAAATGGTTGCACTAGCGGAACAATATAGACTTTGAAATATAACTGTTTCCTGTTAGATTAAAACTTCTTAGAATTAAACATTTTTTATCTGTCTCTTATCTGAGTTCAGGTGGCTTGTATGATAGAAGCATGCATCCAAGCCAGAGCACCACAGTTACAGTCCCTTTTTGAAGTATACTGACATATAACAGAAAACTGTTATAAAAGCATTTTGGGGTTCTTGTGGATTGTTCTTTCTGTTTATATTTTTAAAATTATGGATTGTTCTTTCTGTTTATATTTTTTAAATTATGCAGTTGAGTAATAATTTTTTGTTTTTTAAAGAACAACCTGTTCTATCAATTTCAGTGGAACAACACATCACGTTGAATAACCCCTTCCCCTGAATCAAAAACTAGTCCTTTCCTTCCCAAAGTAACCCAATGTATTTATTTCCATTTTAGTTCCTCCTTGGGTTTTTTTTGGTCTCTTTCCAAAAATATTTCAAGCTCTTCAATGCACATTACAGAGGAAATTGATACATCGTTCAACTGTTGTGTAAATGTCTTACTTCCCTTTTCCAAGGGAAGAAGGAGTAGTGGACGCAGATTGGTCTGAAGCTGATAAATTAGCTGTCACCTAACAAAACTTCCCTGTTCCAAATACGTCTGACACTAGCACTTCACAGTTCTGCTCAGAAGAGCTGCAGGAATAAATATGTTCCAGTGTGACAGGCTAACAACTGACAGTGAGATGTTATGCCAACACAACTGAAATTATTTTCTACAGCATTTCACAACATGAAGAACAAATTCTGAAGAAGGAAAATAGTCCAAGACCTTCTATCAAAATCTGAAGATATTCTCCTACAACCTGGATTTAGAAAAGCAGGGTCTGAATATACACTCAGCATGCATGAATCATGCAGCTGGTGTTAACTTTTAAAACTGCAATATTAGCCTCTATGGAAAGCGGAAATCTCCTTGCAGGAGGTGGGAAGTCTCTGACTCTTCCAAAGGACTTGACAGTGAGGGTATCAATATTCCCCTGCACACCTTCACTGCAAAGACCAGTGCATACTTCTTTCTTTAATTAAAATTGGTTTGATGTCGTTTTTTTATGTTCCAGAAGCCTGAATTCACCCAACCACAATTTTTGAATGCCTTCACAATCTACATATATTATTTGAATCTAGAGAGACTTCATTTTGCCAACCTATTTACTGCCCATATCTATATTTTTAACAGAGCTGCATGGGAGTTAAGCCAAGGAAGCTATATATAAAAACAGTAAGGTTTATGTTTAAATTACATATGAATAGTTAATTTATACAGAACCACAATTGCTAAAAGCAGGTTGCTTATTCTTAAGTCTTTGACTTTAAAAATAACAGAATTCAATGTCAATTTAGCCTACAGTACGAACACTCACTTTGGATAATCAGTAGGGTTCTATAATTGTATATGAAAATTATTTAATGGCAGTTTCAGCTTCCTAGCTGGATAACAATTCATTTTAACCATCCATAATTCAATCAGATTACATCTTGCTTTACATATTTTAATAGATGCTTTCTTCTGGTTATTTTACAAATTATATATGCAAATGATGTATTAAATAATTGATGAAGCACCTTGTTTTGCTTGCAGCTACAACTGATGCTTTTCTTCACAAATATATTTAAGCAGTAGTTCTCTTCACAGCAAGATTTTTGCATAGTATTTTAAAAGATATTTAAACTCCTGCCGTGATGAAGGCTTATTTAGAAACACCAAGTGTAATTCACTAACCTGATTTATGAAGCAATTTATACTATCTAGTAAAATAGCA
The DNA here is from genome assembly GCA_011057875.1 of Pterocles orientalis. Lineage (NCBI taxonomy): Eukaryota > Metazoa > Chordata > Aves > Pterocliformes > Pteroclidae > Pterocles > Pterocles orientalis. Next base: position 450,989 of record WKFP01013358.1, on the reverse strand, counting down.
CTGTAGAATTTCATTGCATAGGGATACTTATCTTCTCTGAAGAGCCTAAATTCTTTAACACTTGCGAAACTCTTTATTATTACATTCTATGATAGAACAAAGCATATCAGTGTAATCATCCCTCTTGTTTTATTAAAGGTTTATAAAACTGTTAGAGGTTAATGCTGCAGGTTTTTTTTTTCCTACTGCCCAATTTCATCCTATAATATTCAGTAAAAGGGGAAATAGGGTCATTTATCTTTTATTAGACATGAGGAAAATGGTGTAATGCAATACTATGTGTTATGTGTTTATCTACAATTGTATATATGTATATATGCATGTGTATATGTATGTGCATAACACGGATACTTTTAATATTAAAGATTCCAAGATCTATCCCTTAACCTATTGTATAAAAGTGCCAGTATTTTAAGTATTACTTCCCTGTTTTTTCTTTCCTCTATGCTCAGTATTTCTGTAAAAAGGCTTTTTGAACTAAAATCGAATATTTGCAGACATGCTAGGCCCAAAAACTTTTAGTTATTTAAGCCTTGTGTTTCCTAACCTTGAAATTGTAATCAGTAAGTTATAAATGATCCTTTCTCTTGTTTCCAGAGATGCACAAGATAAATTCAAACTTGAAAAATGCTTTCCTTTTCAAGCTGTGGGATTTGAAAGAATTAAAAGTAGCTTTCATGATTGAAGGGGCTGGAGAGTTTATGACACTGTAGGCATTTAGGAGGCTTCTGATTGGGCACTTACAAATGAGAGTCCTTTCAGTGCCCGTAAATTAATGTAATACAATACAACACAGAAGCACAGAGTAAATTCCATTGAGAACACTAAGTTCTTCCAAAAGAATTCCTAAAGAAACTAATGGGAAAGAGATGTCTCTACACTGATCTTAACACACAACAGTCCTCTGGTTTGGCTTCCTTTGAGGAATCTTGATCTTAAGTGGAGATATTTCAAATCCTTTTCTTGGTGAAGAAGTTTTAGGCAAAGGTCTCTGTTTTTGCATATTAGAGAAGTGTTACCTCTGCCACTGAACACAGAAGATGTTGAACAGATGTGCAACAAAGGTCAGAAAAGAGCTACAGATGAATCCTGTCACTTTTCACCCTTGTGCTGCAATGCTCTACGAAGAGCAGAGGAAACAGGAGAAAGAGAGTGGTATTTGTAAAAGGAAATCCTAAGATCTGCAATTAGAAGCTTTTCTTTATAAAGGACACAAAATTGATAACACTATCAAATGCAATGCTGGTTTATTTCCCTCCCCAAAAAAACCATAAAGTAGTTCACCGGCAGTGTGCGCTTGCAGCCCAGAAAGCCAACCGTGTCCTGGGCTGCATCAAAAGAAGCATTAGCAGCAGGTCAAAGGAGGTGATTCTCCCCCTCTACTCTGCTCTCGTGAGACCCCACCTAGAGTACTGTGTTCAGATGTGGGGACCACAACATAAAAAAGACATGGACCTGTTGGAGAGAGTCCAGAGGAGAACCACAAAATTAATCAGAGGGCTGGAGCACCTCCCCTATGAGGACAGGCTGAGAGAGTTGGGGTTGTTCAGCCTGGAGAAGAGAAGGCTCCGAGGGGACCTAATAGCAGCCTTCCAGTACCTGAAGGGGGCCTACAGGAGAGATGGGGAGGCACTCTTTACCAGGGAGTGTAGTGATAGGACAAGGAGTAATGGGTATAAGCTAAAAGAGGGTAAATTTAGGTTAGACATTAGGAAGAAATTTTTCACTATGAGGGTGGTGAGACACTGGAACAGGTTGCCCAGGGAAGTTGTGGATGCCCCATCCCTGGAGGTGTTCAAGGCCAGGCTGGATGAGGCTTTGGGCAAGCTGGTCTAGTTGAGGGTGTCCCTGCCAATGGCAGGGGGGTTGGAACTTGATGATCTTTAAGGTCCCTTCCAACCCTAATCATTCTATGATTCTATGATTCTATGATTCACCTGACATGCTGTTCTTTTCTTCTTCCTTTGCTCTTTCTGGGAAGATATGGTTAACTGATCACCTGGGTGTCAGAACAGCGCAAACAACCTCCCAAAGCCTTGTTCAAAAAACTTACAAACACCTACGTGCCTTAGAACAAAAGCAAGCCTGAAAGCTGACAATATTTTGATATTTGCTTTACTTGTTTTAGCTGACAGTGAGACCAATCAGGGAGATAGATTTATGTTACATTAATTTCTCCAGTGCTTTTAAATTCATGCTTGCTTGATGGGGCACAGGCCTGAGGAATTTCAGCAGACAAAATTTACTTGCCACCAGGGTAATTTTTTTAAAAATTTCCAAAGTCACTCTATTTTATCTTAGTGTTCACACTTAGTTAAAATCTTCTTTTTTTCTAAATATAGTTTCATATAGTATTCAAAATATGCACAGCAAAAACCAAACTGCATCTTGAGAGCTCTAAAGTGCACAAGATTCAAAGCACAGGATCTTTTGATACACAGCCACCTATAATTAATTGAGTGGTTTAGTTCACATTGTGTTTATTGGTCACCAATCCCATCACCAATGCAAAGTTTCTTAAATTAATTAAGGATAAGGTATTATATACTATATTTGATTAGTTTAAACTTACGTAAGATTAGAGTATAACTTTAGATAGTGAGATAGCTTTGGAGTTGTTCTATTTGTTTGTTTTACATTGGAGACTGAAAACTGTCAGAACTGAATATTTAGCAGTATTTCTGGATTATTATTTGATATCAACACAACATATGATAGCCTGTGAAAATTCAAATTCAATTAAAAATACGTTTTTACCAGTTAAGATTCAATAAATTACAAGTACAAAAAAAAATAGAATTTTTGGTGGAAATTTTTCCATTACATGTGCATTTTTAAAATAATGAAATTGTTATATGTTTTTCATTCTTCCTAAAATAATTTGGAAAAATATCCTAAAAAATCAATTAATAAATTTTTTTTGGGAAACAACTAAGATAATTTCAATATTAAAGTAATAATAAGAAATTGCTATTTATATTATCACAAGCTATAAATTTCATTACAAAAAGGTAGCAATAACAACGGTTTTATCTTTTTTTACTCTAACTTGAGATAAGCAGCAGTTGTTACATCATTTTGTTAAGTTGATTGCACACTGGTTTGCAATGGATTTCTAATTATTGATCTTTTCAAAACCTAGAAGTTCTCAAGTAAATTATTCTTTACTGAGGAATAAGAGTCAGAACATTGTGCTATTAAGTTCAACTATTTAGACCAATATTGCTCTTCTTAGGGAAATACTCTGTCATAACTTGAAGAACAAAAATTTTACTAGCCATCATTTTGCTTCTATCAAAGTAAATGTATCAGTAGCCAAATACCAAGAAGATTATATTGCCTATTTATTTAAAACACGAGGAAAACATTGGTAACCAACAAAATTCCATCTTAAAATTTTAGCATGAACATATTTTTAACTTTACATTACAATGTACTAAGCCATTTATGTCAGTTACCCAATAACAAAATAAATAATGCCTACTGTCATTTTTTCTTTCTTGCACAAATTTAGCAATGTGATCCTGTTTTGGTATTAATCACTATAGGTTCAACAGCATGTGCCATTAAGTCACCTTAATGTGCTGCAACCAATCAATACTTAGTCTGTAAACTCACTTGTTCTTTGGCTCTACATGGAAAGAATAATTGTCTTACAATAGCTCTTTTCATTGTCTTCAAGGTGAAGAACTCTTTGGACAAACTCTGTTGCTAAGCATTCAGAGAATGTATTAATCTTACTCATGCTAAAATAACGCTCTTCAAACCACTTAACATGTTTTTCTGATATTCTGAAATACATTTTCAAATAATACTGCAGAAGTATTACTACTGCTTTAGTGAATTTTAAGAGATTTTTATTCAATGAACAGCTACAGACCTTTCACTTTGCAAAACATGGTAGTTCACACCGTAAAAACACTTTGCAAAGGAAAAGTCACTCAATATTCAGTAATTACTAGGAATTGTTAAATGGTGTAATATGTATGAAATATTTTTTAAAGAATCACTCAGACTTCATCTGTTAATATTTGTTGCTACTGCAGAATGCAGATGTTCCCTGAGTTTTGTTGTGTCATGCCACTATCCACACCGCATTTTAACAAAAGCAAACTCTGGAAATCAGGTCTCCCTCTCACACTTCATTCTCACTGCTGCCCTCCTCTCCTAGCATTATTGCTCTGGTAGATTTGCATGCACCACATCAATAATAAGCACTTCCACTTTTCGCCTTATATGATGGCTCTCACCTCACTGAACTTCCCTGGCATTTACCATGAGCTTGCTGATTCCTGTGCTCTGCCCTCCTGTTGGTGAGGAGACCTGGAAGTGGGAGGCTGCCCTCCAAATACAGCACCAGGTCTGGGGGCACTAGGAGCTGCTAAGGCTGTCTGCTCTCCTAACCCTGCTCTGCCCCTGAGCTGCTGTGGGCTACACAGGGGCCAAAGATTCAGAGATGTGCCAAGTAGCAAGTCTGCAGTTACGGCCTTGTTTCTGAATATTCTGCAAACTGTTGTCCTGAAGAGATCAAGGCCTGTACTCATTCGTTGTCCTTTGCACGTGGAATGACCAGCAGTAATTGCCTGGTATGTATCAGAGGCTAGACTCAAAAAGATAAACTTTCTAGGCAAGTAGGGGTCTCCTGCTTGTCTAGAAAATGAGCCTCTTTTAATGTCTGTGGCTGCCTAACGATGGTCTCTCCTCATAGGCCACTTCATTAGGGGTCTCCTTCTCTTGGACATACAGGATGCTCCCCGTACAATCTCTCTACTGTAGAGGTAATCGCCAGCTGTTTAGAGGTAATAATCACCCTCAGACAAAGTTGCTAGGTAGGAATATTGCCATGAGTACATATTCGTACCAGAGCCTGCAATCAAAATTATACTTTAATCAGTTACAACGCAAACTGCAGTTACAGTCGTTTTAGAAACAGGCCACAGCCACTAGGGACACAGAGTCTGCAGGCTTATTCCATGTTACAATGAGAGTGAGTGATGATAGCAAGACGGATCAAGTTAACTTCCTTTGGGAATATACCATATATATCAGAACGACTAAGTAAGGGAACAAAAATGAGTAGACTTGAGCCTGCAACTAAGCAGATGGACACCAAAACAGATGTAATTGGATTTGCTTCCCCTAAGCATATTAACAAATTAAAACTCTCTCCATGTTCCTTTGAGAGATCAGCTTCAGACGACAAAGGGGAAATATGCTTAGTGTTGTATTTGGCCAATGTTTGTGGCAGCTTAAGCACTAATGAGGACCAACTGTGAAAAAGTAACCCTCAGAACTGCCTGTCCATTTACATTCTCCCAGTTTACTGCTTCCAAACTTTGCCAAGTGCACTACTTAAGCCTCCTGTAGGCCAGCTCACACTTTGTATGAACGAGGACTGTACTTCAATTAAATTATCTTTCTTATCCTTTTCCCATTTCCTTGCATAAATTAATTATGACTCAACTGCATTTGGCCCACTGCTAAAGGGTACAAGGTGGCAGGAGTATTCTGGCAAGCAACTAACACTCCTTCAGGTGTACCAAAGAAGAAAAAACAAAAACAAACAAACAAACAAACAAAAAAACCACCAACCAACCAACACCAAAGCAAACCCCTCTTCTTTCCCTAGGAAGTGACATAATATACAATGATTTTTTTTCCCCATAGCAAATCTACCAAGGCACCTATATACCAATGTCATGCTTTGTCACCTGACTATTTATAAAATATGGCAGAGCAACTGAAGGAAAGCATCCAGGAATCTAGCTAGGTCCAGAAGGATAGGAGTAAGACATGACTGTACCCAACTGAAATACTGTTTTCCATTTCACAAGGAATTATCAGTACATCGGTAACATTTTCTGCCTAAATCCTAACAGAGTTGTGCCACTATGAAATGCTTTCTGCAGCTCCTTTCAGGTTGTGCATGGCAGTAAGAACTGTGGGAAACCTGCAGATCTTGGGGTTTGCAAGGCATACGTTCACATTTGCTGTGCCAGTATTCCCATTCCATCTACCCCCCATAAACCCGAATGCAAAAGTAAGCTTTCCATTTTATATAGAGAGAATATTAAAAAGACCTAACATACAAAAATGGGGAGAGGTGTAAGTCTTTACTTTTTCAGAGATTTGCTAATTGACATCAAATGGTAATAGCCATTCTCCTCAGTCCTCTGAAGATGAATTCCCAATTACTTTTTCCATCTACATAATTACTAGCAAGAAAAATGGTTAAATACTAAAGGGTTACATCAGAAAGAGCAGCAAAATACATCTGAATCCAACCATTTGTATTTTAATCTTATTTTTATAAGCTTCATATGTATGAAACTAATAATGATAATGCTTCGCTTCTTAAATTTATGTTGAAAAGTCAGACGATAATAAAGCTTCACAAGTCAAAGCACAAAGAAAAAAAAAGACAAAAAGACATTACATTTGAAGCAAACAGCACACTGCCTTATAATAATTTATTCCATAGCCTGTCTTACTTCCACTTTCTTTAATTAAATGTGGTGTCTGACAGCATGTGTTCCGAGAGTGTAAGCAGAGATCACACAGCTCCCAGAAGTGAATTATAAATAATAAAATAATCACCCATTCAGATACAAACACCAAAGAGATGGATCAACTTTTTCTGCAACACCTTACATAAAAAGTTCCTTTCAGTGACACACCATCAATAAGTAATATTTAAAGCAGAAAATTATAATTCCTCTTTTGTTCCGGCGAGCATACCAAAACACTCACTTTGCGCTAAACAATGCACTGGATAAACAGAGACCAAATCATATCCCCTAGACATTGGCCTTCAAGACACTCATTCTCTCCATACTTGCAAAATAGCACACAATGAGACAAACATAGCCCAGGTTTCACTCCATTGAGTTCAGTGTTATTACATTAGGAATTAGCTTATTCAAATATATCTTAGTCATTATACAAGCACTTCTAATGAGTTGTGGGTGAACACTGGTTTACTCTCTGGCTTTCTGGGGGCTAAAGGACTCTCTGCTTTCCAAAATATAAAATTATCTTCTTATTTTTCTTGTTTCAAGATTGGCCTGATTAATGGAAAAAGAGCTCTCAGGATACCACTCAGACTACCAGTTGTTCAGGTAGAGTGATGGTCAAAAAAAAAAAAAAATCCGCCTCATAGTCCCATAGATAACATCTTGATTTTACCCTCACACTATATATGGAGAAAAAGGTGTAGAGAGACTAAAGAGAAGTCATTCCAGAGTTCACTAAGCATACAACGAAGAGAAGTTGATGCTGTGATCTCTATCTTCTTGAGAAGCTGGGAATTACAGTAATTCTTAACCCCTGCTGTGCCATATCGCAGGACTGGAAAGAGGCAGTCATCAAGACATAGTGTGGCAAGGAGGGGGAAGAATTAGAGCTGTGATATTAACTGAGGGAAAGAAAAAAGATCAGAAAATATAAACTTAGACCCAGAAAATTCTAATGTACCTTCACTGCTCTCAGTACTGAATAGATAAAGTCTATATGGCACTGTTCTGCCTGGATTTGCTAATGTGCATTGCATCTCTGAATTTTAAATATTTTTATATATAAAATGATTCATTTTTCTTCTTACTCACATTTTTCAAACATTATAACACCATATTCTTTTCTCTACACCCTCAATATTACCAGCGGAGCTCTAATTCAATGACAATTGAAAGCATAATACCCATTTTATGACCATAGCTTCCCAACATTTATCTCTTTGATTTGTATATTTAACAGTTCTCCAGAAGATATATGCAGTCACTAAAGACAATGGTATAAACAACTTACAGACAGAATTTTTGTGGTTACTGTCTTTGCTGGGCAACATCTTGACTCCTCTTGATTTCAGTTCAATTGCTTTTTTCACTGAGAAAAGAAGCAAACAACAAAAAAATATAATTATTTATTAAATCTTGTGGAAAGGACATAGAGCAGCCAAATTATACATTATAATACTACAAAGCTACCCAGGAATCCTACTAGCAGATTGAAATAACTGCAGTTTCTGTGATAATCCAATTACATTTTTATAAGAATACAATAATTTTTCAGATGTCCTTTTTAAACAGATAGGATCTGTAATATTTCTAATTCAAGGTTCCTTAGGGTCAAAGAAAAGAAGAAACCTCTCCTAATTACATGTATGGTTCTCCTATGTTTGCCACTGCATATGGTAAAATCTTAAGCATTTCTAAAACTTATTTCTTATATAAAATTTTCAGTACAATATAATGTATATACACACATCTGAGGACCACATATCTGAGGACCACAAGCTTTAAATGCAATATTTACATCTGTTTTTATTTGATTCAGTCTTCAGTAGCAGACATAGATTTAGTTCAGTTTCCTAAGGAGATTAAGGTTAAGCACCACAGTAGGTTACACTCTTTTTCTCACCTAACCCCTTTTCAATCTACAGGGCAACTTCAAATGAACTAGAAAAAGAAAGAAAGAGCTCTCAAAGGGACAAAGTTTTGGGAGAGAACAGTTGTATCAGAGGTTTAATATCTGGTTTTTTTCTGTTTAGCTAGCTGAAGGGCTGCTAAACTCCCAGCCTATCCCTACTAAGTAGTTAGGGCACCATAGGAGGGATTAGGAGCAATGTAGGAAGAGACATGAGAAGCTACTGCACTTACACATTAAGGAACATACGGGGTAGAATTTTAACTGTAATGGTAGGAGAGAATGGGCAAAAATACAGGACACGTTCACAGGAAATCCATTAGTTCTGTGGCTTGGGAACAACTTGATCAATTGAAAGTAAAATCAGATATAGAAAATAATTGTGAAAAAAGCCTGGACAATTTGAAACTATTGTGCAAAAACCAATAGCAAAATAGCTGGTGACTGACTTTGTGTATCAGAAGTCTAATGACAACATCATGGGGCATGTCAGTAACAAAATAATTGCAAAAAGCAGTAATCCTTTCCTGAATCATAGCAAATACTTTATTTTCTAGAACTTGCTGTGGTTAACAATCTTCAAATGCAGCCATTTATCCTAAATACAAACAGAATTAAATTGTCAGTAATTTGTACCTCATACTATACAAATATAGCAACTAGTACCATGGGTTATCAGTTATACTCTTTGTCAATGTATGGGATACATTTTATGATTACTACACTATGCACTGATCCATATGCAAATATTTCTAAGAAGCTAAGAACAGCAAGTCTCAGTGTCTTTAAACTGTGATTTTGTTGTATTTGTTTATATATTGGGCTTTTGCTGCTTTTACAACCTCAGGGCGAAGCAGGCTTTTCTTAGGTGCTGAAATTGGGCAGGCACTACAGAAAGTATTTTTTGTGCTATGTATGTTGCAAGTGCAGACAGTTATCTAAACCTAGAAAACAGATGTTCAAATGATGAAAGATGATTGAAACACAATTGTAGCTGCATGGGATGAAAAGGATTTGATAGCAGTCTGGTGTTTTCTTCTAAGACAAGAACACATTATACAGAGACATCAATGCGGACAATAAGGCTAACATTCCCAAAGGGCTTCTGGAAGGGTAAACCTCATGGGTATGGTTTTCTTAGGATTACTTTCGAGACTCAAGTACTAAAGTTTCCACCAAGTATCACCTTATGTTCTGTTTTCTTAGGCTGCATAACCAGTCCAATAAAGTTATTCTGTATTTAATGGGAAATTAACAGCACAACTCTTGTAATGGATATTTGGGATCTTGTCTGGAACTGTGGTCCCTTCACCAACATGAATTTCACAATCTATTAATGTCTGTCTCATGTAAAACACGCAAGCAGTTCTTGTAGGATTCAAAATCCACATCGCTTACTTTCACAAATGAGTGGTAAGATCATTGAGGAGTTATACAGCAGGCAGAGAAATGAACTATACTCTCCTCCTTCTCTTTGTCCTGGGAACCTATTTTAGGGTGAAAGTGGTAACCATCATTCAAATTCCTTGTGGGAGTTCACTCTTGAAGGCATTTGTTGGACATACTTGAAGCATGTTTCTTGGGAATTGGGAAAAAATGACAGCCATCAGCTTTAGTTTGAAATAGGGTGGACATAAATTGAAACAAGAGAGGTTCTGACTTGATATATTAAAAACTTTTTCACTATTAGGACAGTCAAGCATTGAAACAGGTCCAGCAGTTTCCACCCTTGGAGATTTTTCACATGTCAAGAAGCAGGCATTCTGTGTCTCTCTGAAAGAACATTACATAGGGGATTCACAATACTTAAGATCCATCATCTAAAAAGTATGTTTTCTGAAGACAAATAGCTACCTCAAGTGGGCAATTCATCCTCTTCAAAGATAGGCACAATAAATCATCCTCTGGAGTTGTCTTTTACTCTCCATAAAATATAACAGAAACATATAGCGCTTGCTCAAGCTAGATCTCTACATTTTAGACAGTAATATTGCATGACATGAGCTTCTAGGCCTTTAACAGCCAAACATAGGTATCTGTGAGACCCTGGAATCCATGAGGTTAAATAGGATAGTTTGACACATAAATAACAAGGTTCTACCTCTATTATACTTGTGTGTGTAGGTTTTTTGAATGCAGCCTGCACAGTATTTTCTTCTATTTTTTTGAAAGTATTAAGCAAGTATAGTCTGTAAAACACAAACTGTTCAACTTCTGAAAAAGAAATAGAGACCACTGAACACTGTGGTTTGAGTGAACCAGTTCAACCTCTTCTGTAACATAAAAGAAATACTCTAAACTGCACTTTTTATAACCATTTAAATCCAATTTGAATACTTTTTCTGAGATACTTCTTTTCTACTTTCTGATTAGTCTTTCATTACAAAGGCTTTCCGATTTCAAAGACAATTTGACATTTAAAGCACGAAAAGAGGAACGGGTTTATGTTAATTATGCCAGATATGAACAGCACTTTCCACCTTTCAAGTGATTTTTTTTTTAATTTGCATAGCTTTCTGCTGTCTTCACTTAAACATTCAGTTAAGCTAACTGAATTAGCTCACTTCACCTTTTCTATTAATCAGTCTCTTTTGGAGATAGGGAAGGAAAAGGGAGGAGGTAAGAGGGCAGAGCTGAGCACTGGAAGTCCAAGACAACCTTATCAGCCTACTGGAAAGCACCAGTGTTATTCCTGAACTATTTGCTATGCTAGATTAATACCAGCCATAGAAAGAATATATGCCTGGCATTATTCGAATGGACCACGGAAGTTAAAGTAAAATTTTCAAGTTGTAAACCTATTCTGATTTCATACAAGAAGTAGAAGACACATTAAACTCTTTGCCAAAAGGCACTGGCAAATGTGGATGCAAGAAAGTAAATCTGCTTCAGGCCACGGCTGGAGGCAGGCATGGGGTTAGATAGATACATCTATGAATATTCATGACTATTCTTATGATTCTCTTTGTAGGTTGCAAAAAGAGGCCAAAATTCATTCAGCAGGTAAGTCTCATCTCTTTTGTACAAAGGAATAACTCTTCTTCCTCTTCACACTACTTTAGCAGACTAATACGTGTACTATGATACCTTTAGACACTGTTATAATAAGAGTAAATATGCCTCCATTGTACATGGAAGATGACCACCTTTTGGAAGCTCATCCAGTTCTTGTAGGCAAGACAGCTGTTTGGGGCCTGTTGACAAGCACTCTCTCTCTGGGCAGAGCTTCGGTACTTCCTACAGAACATGACTGTGACTCGCAGTTTGAAATTGTCCTCAGTCTTTAAGCTAGAGATCTCTTGGGGCTGAATTTTCATCCTGCCTTTACACCTCAAAACACACTACGTGCTCGCCATGGTAGTACTAACCTCTTAGCACAGCTTTGTGCTTCTGCACGCTGTCAGCCTGGATCATCAGACAATCCCCAGTTCCACATAAACTGGGTCTTACTGTTCTGATTTTTAGATCTTCCTTGGAACATAAGGGTTATATGACACTCGGTTTATATTCAGATCAAACTCAAATATTAGATTTCGTATTAGCTTTGTTAGATTACTTCATTAAAACAGGAGTAGCATAAGATTTTGTTTATAATTCAGTAAGATTATGGATTTGGTCTAAGATTTCTAACACATTTTGAGTTATTTGCATGTCACTGAAATGATCTGGCTACGGTTGTCAGATTCTGACTACAGTTATATCTGCATTTATCTGGTGGAATAGATCTTTTCTACACAATGTTTATGTGCCTAGCCCAAATTTATTATGAAAAATTATTGTTAACTAAAATCACTTATGATTTAATGTTTTGGGTTTTTTAAACAAATTACTATAGAGCATATTTTAAGTATTCTGATGTTTTCTTAGCTCAAAGAATACTCATTGAATATTTGAGATTTTAAAATCAATAAACTGCAAAGAGTTACCTTAACTAAACTTTCCTTTTTGACTTTTTTAATCAGATATATGATGGTACATCAGAAATACTGCAATAAGAGGACAAAACCACATTTTTTTCCACATACTGTTTCAGTGAGTCCTTTACTACACTGAAATATAAAGAACTCAGTGAACTGAGTTCTTTGCTCATGTTAAAAGGGAACTGTGATGTCTTATGACTTTAAAAATCATATTTTCATAATAGCTGAATCATACCCAAGTACACACAGTCATCTTTTTCTTCTTTGTGTCAGAGAACTGGAAATATGAAAATGTTTGTAAAAGTATTATATTTCTAGTGTAAATTTTTAAAAATAATGCACCTTAAGTGCACCATAAAAATGTTATAAGACTCTTGAATTTGTTATTTTTAAAAGTGAAAGTGGTCATTGGTAGCATCAGCTTTATTTTCTAGAGCCATGAGGCACTTCAGTATACTATGCTTTCTCTACATTCCTACCTCTCTGTAATTCAAAAGGAAAATTTTATCCATTCTATTCTGCTTATATTCATTTCTAAGAGAGAGTAACTCACAAAATAATTGCTTTACTGCTGTTACTATTGTAAAAGCATATTATATGCAGCACCTTATTACAGCAGGGATGGTTTCCTAAAATTCATATGATAATGTTTTTTTAAAATAGTTTTTATTTTCCACTGTTTTGTTTCCCAGGATGGTTCTTTGAAAACTGCCCTTTCATTTTCAGGTATACTCCAAATGATTCAAGAAAAAGTAATCTGAAGGTTCACTTTTTTGTGATAGTTTTAAACATTGATTTTAACAATTACCCATTAATAAATAAAAGAATGAAGTTAACCTTTAAAATATTCTCTACACATGTATAGCTTTAAATATATATATTTCACAGGTGCAAGTAACTGTACGAAGCACAAAGTAATAGAGAATCAAGCTTTGTGTGTATAAGCAGTTCTGGAAGCACTACTTGAACAACTTAAGACTATTAACCAAAACAGCTATATATATGAAAAAATTAATCCTAGTAGAATCAATATCTTTCCAAAAGTAAAATTGATAATTTAAACCTTGATCTCTGATGACTCATTTTAATTCTTCTTAGTCTATTTAATGTCATGGTTTAAGCACTACACAACATTTTGGAGCAAAGATGGTTCATCTGGGGTTTTTGTTTGATTTGAAGAAGAATTTTTTTTAAAACAAAACTTACGTGGACCCTGAAAATGGTGACAACCTATCTGAAATTACACAAAACGCTGTCAGAATACTCAAGAAAATTCAATGTATTTAAAATTTTGCTCTGACACTGGAAGATGCTTTTTGAATGAGCCATGGATTATAAGCAAAAGGAACTTGCAAGCCAAGCTAACAATTTTTTCTCTTTACAAAGTTTTTCAAATATAATTTCAAGGGAATAAATGTAATATTTCTGTGAATTCTATTAATAAATTATGAAGTACTTCTTACTACAGGTTATTATGTTCTTGTATTCTATGGAGCAATTAATTCTTATTTGAAGTTCTGTTTGAAGATATACCGAGAGAGGCCCTACAGAGTGTTGGCAGCTGTGTCTTGTAAGATGTATGAGAAAGTTTCTGTTTTCTCAGAGAATGTTGCCTGCTGGGATTATAAGGGAAAACTTTAAAAAATATTTGTCTTTCCTTCCACCATAGTACAAGTTTGTGCTAACTCAAAAAAGTACTAAAAAAGATTTTAAAAACATCCAAAACTTAAAAAAAGAGAAAATTTATAATAAACATACTTTTGAACATGCTTACTTTTACTTCCTATACATGCCATAAAATACCATCTTTCAGACCCAGCTTCTCCCTCTGTGAAGCCTTTTTTTTTTTAATAGTTTTTGGTTTGTTTTCTTTTAAATTGGATTCCTTGTCTCTGACATGCAAGGTTTTGGAGAAAGTTTGCAATTTGTGGTTGAATATTAATTTGAAATTATCTGCATTAATACATAAAAGTCTATACCTATTTGTCATATATTTTCAGGGTGGCTATGAATTTCAAGTAAAAGGTGTTTTTTTTCAGTATTGCTTGACTAATCATGAATGAGCCAAAAGTTGTACAAATGCAAGGCAGCAGGCAGCGTTGGGCAGCAGGAATCTGTAGTCTTATTCTCTGGTTTTGTAATTGTGCTTAGGGGAGACTGGATATGAAAAAGTAAGAAGAAAAAATATGGAAAAGTGAATTGGTAGCAAAGATGGTATGAAGCACAACTAATTGTCTATTTGTAGCGCATAACTGGGAAATAATTTAATCTAGAGAGGGAGTTATGATACTCTCTAAACACAAAAAGGGAACTGCAAGGAGGAAAGATATCTTCTGCAGTTCTGCTAAGGCTAGAACAAGAACTCAGTCTCTCTCTGTAGCAAGGGAGACTGGTTACACAAGAAAAAAACTTTTTAACAGTAAGAGTGATGAAGCCCTGGAATAAGTTACCCAGAGAAGCTGTGGAAACTTAGCCATTAAAAGTTTTAAAGAACATGTTAAATTAAGGCCTGAAAACAACAGTAGAATATACTTGGCTCCTCTTTGATATAGGATTAACTTATGAAGATCCTTTTTTAAACCAATTTTCTATTATTTCGTAATAGTAATCCATAAGCAGAAGTCATTTGGCTGAGAAACAGCAAGTGGCTAAGACCTTGGTGGTTTTCTAGGATTTCTAGCATACGAAATCAGTTGATTGCACCTACATTTAACTGCATGTGTGCAAACAGGTAAATGGTGTGCAGTACACAAGGCCAGACAAGATACTAGAAGCACAGCTCTGTTAACATAGTATTACGCTTGATCCAGTTTACCCTCTTTTAGATCTACTACAGTTATACCTTGAGAATACCTGTATGTGATTCCATAACAAGAAAGCTAACACTTTGTGTTTGTTCCTAGTATGTTCTTTGTAACAGTCCTTGTGTACGTCTTGGATGACATAACAGGTTTCTTTCCCAATAACCCAAATACATGAGCATATTGCCAGTTTTTCTTCCTGCATGAAACAACTTGCAAGGCCTCAAATGCTGGCTACCACTCAAAGCTAAAATATTCTGACATCATCTGCTGGTACTTCCTCAAGCTGCTTCTGCTGCTGCTCTGATGAGTTCAGCTCTTGGCTGCTTTTCACTGCAGATTTTTCCAAAGTACAGATATTTGAAGGTGAAGCATACTGCCCAGTACCTGGTGAGCACAAGCAGGGTCTTTCCTGTCCAGCCTTAGGCCCAGTGTCACTCTAAGGAAAGTACTTGAGCAGCTCTCTTTTTTTGCTACAGTACAGGAAAAATTTAAAATTTTCAGTATTTTGTATTAGAGAGAAGAGAGATATCCATTACAAAAATTAACATTTGGCTTTACATATTTTGCAGAGTCCAATAAGAAACAGTGAAGTATTTTCAATAACATTCATAGGATTATTCTTGAAGGGAATTAGTAAATTTATCTCAGTGCAGTGCAAAGTTCATCAACTTGCTTTAGTTTCATTGCTCTGATCTTCTTCAAGTTGAGTACTGCTCTTCTGAAACAAAGTATTTTCTTAATTCACTTTGCAGAGTCCAATCAAGTGCCCTGTTTGCTTTGCCCTAGTGCCTCAGTCTTTCTAGGTTCTTCAAAGACACAATTACAGGAGTACTATCTTTTTTTGGCCCTAGAACATATAATCTACAATTCCACATTTGGCAGCATCAGTATTCTCTCTGGATTCTGCTTATAGATCCAACACTTCTTTATTACTTATAGTTATGTGGGACCAGTAAATAGATTGTTAGCTCTCTCTAGGTTTTCTTCTGCTTCACTGTGGCCTCTTGTACCATGAATTCTTACTAAAAGTTTAGTATTTATGAGAATAAGAAAAAACAATCATTCTCAATCTTGCCATTCACTTTAATTTATGAGGGAATTCTATCATAAATTCTTCGATAAAACAAAACACCAGTCTCAGTTATCTAGGAGTATCCTTGCAAGCTTTGCTTCTCAGTTACTCAATTCTTGGCTTTTGAGAGGCTTTGCAATTTTCTATAGGGTCTCCAGTTTAAATCAATGTACTGGAATAATCCAGCCCTGTACTTTTTCTGTATTCCCTGCCTGAAGAGTATTCTGCCTAAAATACTATCCCAGTGTTTCTCTCACTAACTGTTTACAAAATCTTCCCTAGTAATTAGTATTATAACTCCAGAGGTCTCCACAGCAGGCATAGATGTTTCTATTATATGGCTACCTGTAAAAGCTGTAGGTTCGTGATCAGTTGGCTTCCTTGTTCCATGCATCCAGCAAAGTACTGCCTTGTCATTATCTGACCTTCCACTTGCTCCCTGTGCTAGAAATCGCTGCATGCACTACTAGTGAACGAATGGTACAGCCCCAAGATAAATCGGTGTGACAACAGATTTTTACAGAAATGTTTCTCACTCTGTGTGTATGAACTGACACAGGATCTGCAAGTTTAAAAGAAGCACAGCCATTTGCTTTCCATTAACCTTCTGCATGTCACTTTGCTGGCCACTTGCCCTGACAGACTGTCTTAGCTCCTTTGTACTATCAATATGTGATATATCATAATAAAACAAGTTCAGAAGGCATCCAGTCTTCAATGCCTGCAGATATCCTCCACAGTTCTGGAAAATAGTATCAACACAGTTTGCACTATCAGAGAACACGCTATCAGAGAACACAGATCCACTCAGTTCCTTGTTTGAATGCCACTTCATAGTGTCAAAACATGATTTATGGTTCTTCTCCATTAACATCTTCATAGTGCCACTTATTGGAGTGATCAAAATCTTCCTCAGAAAATCCTATTCTGAGGTCAGATTTTACCACCTTTTCAGGTTTTGTAGAGAAATAAACCTGTAGTGTGAACTGAAAGCACCTCTAAACCACAGGTCTTACACTGATCATTTGACTGTCATACATTGCACAGCTGAACTTGAATCAACTCTTCCCTTGCCTGGTAGATAATGTAGAAATTGCAAGTGTGGTAATACTGACAGCCACCAGTTTGATGCCTCAAATTTCTTTCCAGGCAAACTTACAGTTTCTTCAACATTTTCCAAATGCATATTTTTGCAGTGGAAAATATGAAGTTCATTGAAGATACATCAGTTTTGCTATATTAGAACAGCACAGAATCATTGAATGGTTTGGGTTGGAAAGGACCTTAAAGATCATCAAGTTCCAGCTCCCCTGCCATGGGCAGGGACACCCTCCACTAGCACAGGTTGCTCAAAGCCTCATCCAGCCTGGCCTTGAACACCTCCAGGGATGGGGCATCCACAGCTTCTCTGGGCAACCTGTTCCAGTGTCTCACCACCCTCCCAGTAAAGAATTTCTTCCTAATGTCTAGTCCAAATCTACCCTCTTTCAGCTTATACCCGTTACCCCTTGTCCTATCACTGCACTCCCTGATAAAGAGTGCCTCCCCATCTCTCCTGTAGGCCCCCTGTCTTAGAAGTTGGGTAGCCTTGGGACAGTGGTGCCTTTGAACAAGGACTGTGGAAAACTTGGCATTCAGTGAGTGTAACATGATTTTTGACAAAAAGGAGCTACCAAGTCTGGGGGAACGCTCCTTGTTCTGGGGGAATGTTCCTTGCTTTAGAAGTATATCGACATGTAATTTAAATTTAATAATTTATTTTGCAGGTAATTTAGGGGAAAACAGTATAAAAATGTGTATCAAGATGATACAATTTTTTTCAACAACAAATACAGTATTTTGAACAGTTCTAGGGATAATAACACCATGCCAAACAAAAGCTGAACAATGAACCTGTTTAGTGCCGACATGAGGAACCAGCTATGCCTGAGCCTTCTTAGCAACACAGAGACTTTGCTAGACACTCAAGAAAGTGTTTCCTGATTTGAACAACCTGATTTGAACGAAGTACAAGCTTCCTCCTTCAATTAGCATTTTTTTGTTTCTTCTGAAAATGCTCCAAAATCAAGGGTTTATAAGAATATGCTCCTATATGGTGGGTTAGTAGTAAGACTTTTTAATACAATGTCCTTGTGTTAAGAAAAATCTGTATGTAATCTGAGTGCAAAATGTCTCACTCTGTTGGCACTGTGAAATTCTACCTAAACTTTGGACTGAGAGTCTTGAGGAGAGAGCTTTTACCTAGGGTCCAATTATTCTGTACTCTTGGTAAGAGTAGTTCTTTTAGATACATACATTTTCTTTTTGTCACTCTAAGTCAACTTTTGAGCTTTGCTCTAAATTTTGAGAAAAATAAATATTTTGTCACATCAAAATAGACAAGACAGCCAATCTCTCTTAATAATGTGGGCTGCTTTATGAGATGGCAGATTTAACAATCAATCCAAAGATTATTTCTAATGCCAAACACCGAAAAAGAAAAAACTTCAAGGCTCCAAAAATGGGAAGAACAGAAACAGTTTTATCTTAAGGATGTGCTGAATTCAATATACACGCCAAATTACATTAATTATGAATTTAAGGAGATATTATAGGAGCAACTATTTTAAGCAGCTAGCTCTTAAGAATATGCACATGCCACATTCACAAGAAAACAGTCTAAATGTTTTCTTCCAGGTTTTCCTTATCACGTGGTACAGACCAATATTAAGCTAATAAAAGGCCTCTTTTAATTTTAATACAGGGACAAAAGTATATATGCAAAAAAATCAGGTTTTTTTCTTCCCATTCAATTCATGGGAAGAAAAGATGTCAAATATTGATTTCATTATTATAATTTTTATTGGATTAAAGTTCTTCATTTTCATCAAACAACCTAAAGTTAGAAATGATAAAATACTGACTAGTAATTAATGGTGTTGGGTATGTTATATTTTCAGGTACCAGTGTAAGATACATTAAGGGACTCAAGTTTTAAGACAGACTGAAAATCAGACTGGAAAAGCATGGTCTAAGTTAATTTCCAAATACGGAGCTATTCACAATCAACAGTCACATAATAAGCTTAAACCAGAAGAATGTTACTTTTAATAGAAGAAGGATTTATTCCTTCTTTCTTCATAAACATACATTCTCCTAGAACTTATCTCATGGGAGACTTACACAGATTTTACCACATGGCTGAATAAGTGTCCTTGAAATGTAAATCAATTATACTAAACAAAAGTTCTGGGAAAATAGTTTAATACACTCTTACTCAAATCTAAACAAGCCAATACAAAAAAGACTCTCAAATGACTTTCTGATATTACAATGACAGTACCGATAGGATGTGGGGAAATCTGCAATTACAGTATCAAAGTGAGGAAGAAACAAAAAAGTGAAGAAACAAAGTGTGCAAGAACAATAAAACAATGGAAGAAAAAAGATAAATGAGCAAGGATAGTCTACCTACAGCAGCCATGAAAAGCATACTAATAGGGTTAATAAAACTTATTTATGCCCCTAAGGTACATTTTATAGTTTAGCATGACTTAGCTATTTCCTAAGTGTTCATGATTCTTTTTTTTTATAAAAAATACAAGTAGGAAAAAACCAAAATGTAGTTTTAGCTGTAAATCCAGTCCTAGTTATTCTGATATTTTAAGACAGCTAAAATCAAATAGTCACTAAAAGTTTTAAATAGAACCAACACACAATAAAAATGCAGTGACTGGTAGAAAATGAATTCCAATGAGAGACTTAAAGAACTCAACCTCCTTAGTTTATCTAGGAGATTGAGAGGTGACTTGGTGTTTCAAAAAGGGGAATTACAAGGTTAACAAAAGGCTTTTTACTCTGCTAAGGAAAAACATAACACCACTACTGGGCACTAAAAGATCAAACCAGACTAATACAATTGAGAAGACAGGACTACATTGTTAACAAATGTCATGTAAACCACAAAAAAGAACAGTCAAGAGAGATGGTGAATAATTGTGTTGGGTTTGCACGGACAGGTTTTGGCAGCATGGGGGGCTACAGGGATGGCTTCTGTAAGAAGCTGCTAGAAGCTTCCTCCACATCTCACAGAGCCATGGACTTGCTGCTGGCCAAGGCTGAGCCCATCAGCAACAGTCACAGCACCTCTGAGATAACATATTCAAGAAGGGGGGAAAAAACCTGCACAACAGCAGCTGGAGAAAGGAGTGAGAACATGTGAGAAAAACAGCTCCGCAGGCACCAAGGTCAGTGCAGAAGGAGGGGAGGAGGTGCTCCAGGTGCCAGAGTCGAGGTTCCCCTGCAGCCCCTGGTGCAGCCCACGGTGAGGCAGCTGTGCCCCTGCAGCCATGGAGGTAACGGGGGAGCAGAGATACACCTGCAGCCCGCGGATGACCCCATGTCAGAGCAGGTGGATGCACCCAAAGGAGACCAAGACCCCATAGGAAGCCTGCACTAGAGCAGGCTCCTGGCAGGACATGTGGAAAGAGGAGCCCAGGCTGGAGCAGGTTTGCTGGTAGAACTTGTGCCCCCGTGGGGGACCCACACTGGAGCAGTCAGTGCCTGAAGGACTGCACCCCATGGAATAGACCCACACTGGAGCAGTTCGTGAAGAACTGCAGCCCGTGGGAGGGACTCATATTGGAGAAGTTCGTGGACAACTGTCTCCTGTGGGAGTGACCCCACGCTGGAGCAGGGGAAGGGTGTGAGGAGTCTTCCAAGGAGGAGGAAGGAGCAGCAGAGACCATATGTGATGGACCGACCGCAACCCCCATTCCTCATCCTCCTGTGCCATTGGGGGAGAGGAGGTGGAGAAATTATGAGCAAAGTTAAGCCCGGGAAGAAGGGAGGGGTGGGGAAAGGGTGTTTTTAAGATTTGGGTTTATTTCTCATTCTACTCTGATTTGCCCAGGGGTATAGGCTCATTGTGGGGTATAGGGGAGTAGCATTTTGGGACTGCACAAGGCTGATTATGGAGTATTTAGGGGAGGTATCAATGTCAGGGAAAGGGGTGGATTGATAGGATCCGAGGGGGAAAAGATGTGCGAAAATATAGGAATAAAGGAATGGAAAGGGGCTGGTTGCATATAAGCTGGGGCTGGTGCGCGTGTCTGTCTGTGTGTGCTCACATGTAGGTCTGACTACAGCAACTGGAGTGGGCCTGCAGCCTTGGGGCTCGCATGCCCAGGTGGCAGCAGCTGGGGAGGCTGAGATCCAGGGGCAGCTACTGGGAAGACCAAGTGTCTCAGCCCAGCTGCTGGGGAGGACCCACACTGCCCATGCATTTATTTCCCTCTAACAGAACTCCACACCAGAGAGGAGAAACAGGATGAGGTCGTTGGTGCTGTCTGTATTTGTATGAGTACCGAGTGTGTCGGTGTTAATCCGTGTGGCCAGATGCAACTACAGTATGTTCATCTGTGGTGTACACACGTGCTCTGTGTGTGTTCCTCCTGGGAATACAGCACTGCATTCCAGCTTCTGGCAGCATCTGGGGACATGGGGCTGCAGATTCAGCAACTCCCTATTCAACAGTACATGCTTCTTTCAGGGGTTCTTCTGGTTTGTTTTCGGGTTTGTTTTATTTTCCCCTACATGTGTGGGTTGATTGGGGTTTTTTTTGTAACTCATACAATCTCAATACTAGATATAAAAATTAAATAACATTTGGATTGGCTGTAAATTATTGTTATTAAATTATATTTGGGACTATTTTAAGGTAAATTTGATGAACTTCAACAAATGAAGCAATTTTCACTCTGCAGGAGCAGAGCAATTTGTTTCGAACTAGAGCAGAATTTAGACTTTTAAAAGAGTAAGTAACAATAGGTACTATTGAATTTTCCATTAGTTCAACGATTGCTACTTTTCGGAAGCAAAACTAAGAGATTCAAGATTAAGTCTCTCCCTTGTAAAGACAGGCCAAAGTATAAAAGCAAAAAATGTCAACTTAATCTGCTCCAATCAGTGTCTCAACCTTCTAAAACTGAGTTAAACTTGCATTGTTCTAGCCTTCATCAGTTCATAACTTAAGTTCATTAAGTTCATAATTCCTTATTGTATGCCTTATCTGACATGAAAGTGATTAAATTTAGTATTACAAAAACACTTTTCAAAACAAAAAAGGTCAAAAGAGGCTTTTATACTAATGAAATGAGTTCTTAGGTACATATTAAATAGACACTATTTTGCATTTGCCCAAATAATACAGACAGCAGGCCCAGAAGCAGCTCCTATCTGCATGGGAAAGGAAACGTTAACTCTTGCATGATACACCATGGAGAGAGATTATTACTTTTAGTGACTTCCGTGACTGAGGAATTCCAGTCCTCCTTAACCTAACTCCCAATAAAACCAAACCAAACAGATGGATATTAAAAAGCATATATTTGTGTACTGGGTTTCCATGGCAAGGTTTTAGTAGCAGAAGGGGTATGGGGTGGTTTCTGTGAGAAGCTGCTAGAAACTTCCCCTACATCTGACAGAGCCAATGCCAGCTGGCTACAAGATGGTCCTGCTGCTGGCCAAGGCTGAGCCCATCAGTGATGGCAGTAGCATCTCCGAGATAACATATTTAAGAAGGGGAAAAAAAACCCCTGTGCTACAGCAATACAGCCCAGAAAGAGAAGTGAGAATACATGAGACAAACAACTCTGCAGACACCAAGGCCAGTGAAGGAGGGGAGGAGGTGCTCCAGGCACCATAGCAGAGGTTCCCCTGCAGCCCCTGGTGAGGCAGCTGTACCCCTGCAGCCAGGGAGGTAACGGGGGAGCAGAAATACACCTGTAGCCTGGGGAGGACCCCACGACAGAGCGGGTGGATGCACCCAAAGTAGGCTGTGACCCGGTGGATGGCCCACCCTGGAGCAGGCTGCTGGCAGGACCTATGACCTCATGGAGGGAGGAGCCCACACCAGAGCAGGTTTTCTGGCAGGACTTGTGACCCTGCTCACACTGGAGCAGTCTGTGCCTGAAGGACTGCACCTTGTAGAAAGGACATGTGGAAAGGATGCACACTAGAGCAGTTTGTGAAGAACTGTAACCCATGGCAAGGACTCATGTTGGAGAAGTTTGTGGACAACTGACTCCTGTGGAAGGGACCCCATGCTGGTGCAGGGGAAGAGTAGCAGAGGAGTAGCAGAGGGGAGTAGCAGAGGCGTGTGATGGACTGACCACAAGCCCCATTCCCCATCATCCCCCTGTGTTGCTCAGGGAGAGATGGTAGAGAGCTCAGGAGTGAAGATGAGTCCTGGAAGAAGGGATGGCTGGGAGGAAGGTGTTTTAAGATTTGTTCTCATTTCTCATTATCCTACTCAGATTTGTTTGCAATAAATTTAATCAATTTCTCCAAGTCAATTCTGTTTTGCCTGTGACAGTAAGTGGCAAGCGATCTCTCCCTATGCTTATCTCAACCCATGAGCCTTTTGTTATATTTTGTTTCCCCTGTCCAGATGAGGAGGGGGAGTGATAGAGTGGCTTTGGTGGGTACCTGGTGTCCAGCTAAGGTCAATCCACCACAGTCCTTATGGTGCAATCTGCAAATACACAAGCTACCACTTTTTGAGGAATATATTTTTGTAATTTTGTTTTGTCAATAATATTTACACCTGACAGCTGTTAAAAACATCTATGTGTTGTAAGAACACAATAACTTACTATCTGACAAGGGGTAGTAGGCTGCTTTCATTTAATATTCAAGGTCTGCAATCAAAATTACTGACTTCCCGATCTCCCCAAAACAATGGAGACTATTATTCTTGTACAGCATAATTACATAACTTTACCACACACACACACAAACTGGTTTAGGAATTAACCAAAGAATCACAAAAACACAGCACAGATGGATTTTAAGGGTCTGTTCCTTCTAAGCAAGAAGCAAAAGAAGAAAGCAGTCTAAGTAATGAGGGGAAGTGGAGTCCTGAATGCCCTGAGGATGTTGCCCAAGGTAGAGGAACCCTGGGAAAACAGAAGGAAGAATAAAAAAGATTCTTGGGTTTTGGTTGGACTGGTAAAGGTACTCGTCTATTAGTGAAGCGAGTGTTTAAAGGTTACTTCAGGAAGTCTGTTTCAAAGACAAGATAGTTCAACTACATATCGATCCCAAGTATATGTGGGAATTCTGGAATACTCTGTTTAAACTATTGGGAATAGTCACCCACAAGGAAAATGTTTCTCAGAGATCTCGGAATCGTATAGTCTATACTACAGGAATTGCCAGGATGACAAATATAAGAATTGTGCCTGGATGAAATCCAACATTAGAGGCATCTTATCACTGTCAGGATTTTCCATCCGAAAACCAGGTCATGTATTTCATAGGATTTTGTACCTTTTTTAATGATAGGCTCAAATAGTTATTTTACTTGAGAAAAGCACTTAAAATTGAAATATCGTCAAAGCTGTTGATATTAAAAGAAATCAGCTTCTGAAAATGAAAACATAAGGGAGAAGCTGAGAGAGCTGGCATACGTTAGCCTGGAGAAGGCTTGAGAGGCAGAATCTTACTGGTATATATTAATACCTGATGAGAGGGTGTGAAGAAGATGAAGCCAGACTCTTTACAGTGATATCCGTTGAAAAGATATGAAGCAATGAGCATAAATTGAAACACAGGAAATTATACTTTAAAATAAGTGAAAGCCTTTTTACTGTGAAGGTTAACTTTGGCACAGGTTGCCCAGAGAGGCTGTGGAGTCTCCAAGCTTGGAGGTATTCAAAACCCATCTGGGCATAGTCGTGGGCAGCCTGCTTCTAGGTGACCCTTCTTTGAGGAGAGCACTGGACTAGATGAGCTCCAGAGGTCCCTTCCAACCTCTTCTACTCTGTGATTTGTAGTACTAGTAGGCTTCTCTAGCTGAAAGTAACATTGTTGCTTCTGCTTAAAATAAAATACCTAATTATTGCTTAGTTCTCAAATACACATGTAATAGAAAGAATTACTAATGCTGTGTAAGAACAAGGAATTAGTGAAGCTGTTAGATTTTTATATCACTCTGAATTTTCATCTTACGTGTGTTGAAAGACTCTCTTAGGTTTTAACACAGATTATAATGTTTGTATCACTAACATAGGAATTTATTTAATTGCTACCAACCATGGTAAGATAGACAGCTGTGACTCATGTAATATATTTGTATTTAATACAGTAAATTGGATAAGCTTGCATTTTAAAAGGATTATTTAAATTAAGAAAGGAAATTTCCATAATTGTAAGAATCTGAACTGTAGTACGATACTTGTCATTCACCGGCCGACTAGATGATCTTTCAAGGTCCCTTCCAATCCCTAACATTTTGTGATTCTGTGAAAAAAGGAAGGTCTAAGCTCATAAATATTTTTTTTTGTTGTGGGGGGTAAAATGGTTGAAACAGCTATGTAGGTACAGAATTCAAAAGCACAAGTTAAGAAGTTCTTCTGTTTCCAATATAACTACAATGTCTTTGATCTTGAGTAATGATTTATGATGTACAAAAATCAATAATGATTCCATTCCAAAAAATTGCCTTTTAAATACTATCTACGTGAACATATGCAGCAATTGACAGCAACACTGATATCCTGTTGTCTTCTTTTAAAGCTGTATATGTAAATCTATGCAGGAGCCTGAAATATGATTTGTGCTATGCTAGGGATGAGTTAAGTTTCCAAATGATGAATGTAGCTTCTGGATAAGAGTTAGATTTTCAGTAATGAAGGAAGACAGTGTTTAGATAGGGGCATGCCTTTGTGAGGAATTGACTTTCTGCAAGTTGTATTCCAGGCATGTTTTTAAACCAAAGATCACAGTGAATGCAAAGCAATTATAGAAAAAAGTGAGCAAGGAAATACATACTTTGAGCAAACTGCAATGTGAAGCACACAAACATTTTCCAAAATAAATCCCTAGTGATGCCTGATCACACGAGGATAACAGCTACTCAGCATAAGAGCAGTAGTAGTATGAGTCTGCTCTTTACTATGTCCCTGATATTTAAACAAATTTCAAACTCCACCACCACCTTAGTGATGGTTAAAGGTATTTTTTGCTTCACTTTTATACATTTCCTACCTTGAAACTGAGCGTTAAACCCCTTTCGTCGGTGGTTGCTATCAGATGTAAAATGGAGTCGTAACCAGTTCTTACTGCTGATAACAGGAGAAGGTAGATTCATACCAGTCAACCTGGGAAAAGAAAAAATAATTTAATATAAGTGGTGGAAAAATTCATGTGTACATGACACAAAGATACAAAATGTGAGTGATGGGTCCCTAAAACACATAGTCATTAATTTTTCTGGTATACAAAATGCACCTCCATGGCAGGGCGAAGGGCTCATAAGTCATCTATTTGAGTTCACCAATAGAGTCTGGATGCCACTGCTCAACTAATAAAGACAGAATGATCCCTCCCAGTCCCACAAAGAACAGCACAGTCCTGCTTCTGAGGCTGCACTGTTTTGAGGACAAGCATTTCCTTTGAGCTTTACCAATTGAGAGGTGGGTGCATCATGTACCACGATTTCTGACTAAGTACCCATATGCTCTCTGTGTGCTGACACTAGTGCAGTGTGCTTCCTCTGACTCGGTGCAGCCTTTACTGTTATGGGCTAACTTTTGATATTAATTGAGTACTCACGGAAAACAAACTGTTTGGCTATGTCTGTACTAGTAAATTGACCAGTGGCACTTCACACCAATTGCTGTTTGAGAGTCTACACTATCAAGGTTTACAGCAATGCCAAATCATACAATCATAGAATGAAAGAATGGTTTTGGGTTGGAAGGGACCTTTAAAGGTCACCTAGTCCAAGCCCTTGGCCACAGGCAGGGACATCTGCCACAGGAACAGGTTGCTCAAAGCCCCATCCAGCCTGACCTTGAATACTCCCAATGATGAGGCATCCACAACTTCTCTGGGCAACCTGTTCCTCTGAAACTCTTCTGCTCAGACTGATTAGAGCTCCCTGCAACTTCTTGGGGCACAGGCATTAGTCAAAACTACAGGATCCCAACAGGCATTGTGAATGTCACCACCTCTTCTGAGGTGTTCCAAAAACACTAACAGGCAGGGCTTAATCAGGCCACTAAGTCACTCTGAAAGCAAAGGTGCAACCAAAGCAAAAGCCGGCTCTATTTCAAGTGAGTACACACATGGTATTTATTCCCATTGCATTTGAAAAGAAATAGAATAACTTTAGCCCAGATTAGGTATTAACTCTAAAATAAAGTGAAGACTTAGACAGAAATTATTCCGATGAGGTGAAGAACTACATTTTTTAATATCAAAGTTCTCTTTAGAAGCTTTTGTGCTTTGATCTTTATTTATGACTTCTCCAATGTTGTCTAACAAGAATACTGAAAGTCTTTCTCACTTCTTTTTTAACTGAAAACATTTATTGTTTGGGGAATAATACAAAAGAAGTTGAATTCTTCAGCTATTTTTGTGTTCTGTCTTTGCTCTGAAAAAGGTAATGCTCTTCTGAAACTGATTTTAAGGCCGAACATGTGATACTAACAGGTTTGTCACTAAAATATTTTTTTTTCTAGCAAAAAATTTTCCAGTAGTTATAAAATCTTGTTTGTCTCAAATTCAGGTATAGCAAAACTACTTTGCATTTAATTAAGAGAATTATCTAGAGAAGAAGAAAAATTTTGGTTCTCATTGTGGATTTGTTAAGAAAGTAAAGTATTAATGTTTTTATTTTCTGATCAAATAAATACTTTTTATAGGGTTCTTCACATTGTTTTGACTATAACAAAGAGATAATCTATTCTTATAATAGAAAACTATTGTTACTTTCATGAAACTGAAAATGCAGGAAAGAATTGGAGAGGGTTTTGTCAACTCACCTTTAACCTTCTAATTTAGCTATTTAGCTAGCATCCCATTTTGTACTCAAACACCAATATGTGGTTGAATTAAGATTATTTGTTCCAAAATACAGCAAAATAATAAATAAAATTAATTGAATCAAGACTAAACAGAATAAAATGAGATTTGAAAACACAAGCTCTAGAAGGACTACTTGAAATTTAAGAAATACACAGAAGCCTTCCAACAAAACCTATTATGCATCAGTTTTGAATACTTCTCATATTTCTGTATTCATCTAACCACAGAAGTATTTCTAGTTTTAATGATTTTTTAAATACTGTAAAACATTTACTGATTTACCGAGTTTCCGTAACAGGTCTCTGGGTGAGGAGCTGAAGAGACAAAACAGTGTACCTTAATTTTCAATTTAGAACTAACTTCCATTTTGAAATCCTCTCAGTAAAATATTTATATGAGCATCCATGCAGATACATGTCAAAACAAAAACTTTCAAGGATCATCACTTGCTATTTGTTTGGCTGAAGGTTAAAGTCAAGGGGAAGATTTTTAATCTTTTTAACTGGTGTTTGGAAATGAGCTTTATTAAGAACAGCTTGGCTTATTCGTTCAACGGTGTTATTAATAATTTTTTTCTTGATTATTGGTCTGATATTTGACAAACATCATAGGAACAATATTCCATGGCACTTCCTCTGGAAGATTACTTGTCTCAAGCTGACGAATAAAAGAACAATAATTACTTATACATCTAGGTTTTTTCTGGTATATGGCTTTCATTGTCCAGCAAAAGTCGAACATTAAGTTCTAGGACACAGCAATCAATTAGATTTTATTGTTCAATACAGTGATATTCAGCCCAGGTCCTGAGTACTGCAAGACACCATTCCACAGCTTTGCAAGGAATTTTTCTGTCCAGAACCAGGGAAGACAAGTGTAGGGTCCTAAAGTTAATATGGCAGCTATCCTGAAAGGAAATGAAAATTTAAAACAAGCTCACAATTGAACAAGTGAAAAACTAAATTGTAATTGAACACTCCAGAGATAAAATTCTGCTTTAAGAATTCTTTCCTAGTTAAGTGTAATTATTAATAGCTGCAATGATAAAATATAGATCTTACAGCACACATAGTATTCTGTTTAGGAGCATTGCAGCTATGGTGTTTTTACTGCCATTATCCAGATGGGCATTTTTGCTAACATTCTGAAAACTGTAAAATTTGTTACTGTGTTCACACTAATCCTTTAACAAATTCTCTAGTGTCTCATACAGGGGAAATTTTAATTTCTTCAATAAAATTTAGAAATTGCTCATCTAAAAAGTAGTTGCCAATTTATTTTTTTTCTTTAAATTTCAGTTATCATGAGTTCTTAGTGTACCATTAAGATCTAACAAGACTCATTACAAAAAGCAGATGTATAAATCAATGTTCGGTAACCATCAATCTTATTATTAAATATTTATTATTTGCCAGTGCAATTGTGACTTTTCATGCACATGCCAGTCTCCCAGAATTGTTTATTTTTAGTCACAACAGTTAAGGAAAATATAAATATACAGAGATACTTTTTTGTATTATCAGACATAACTGTTGTGAAAAACTCAGTTAAATTATATAAAAATATCTACTGCATTAGGATGGGAATTTTTAAGTACATCAGGTACCTACATTACTTCTGTGTTGAAAAAGTCTATTCTCTAATACTCTATAATGTCTTTTCATTTGTAGTTGCTATTGTAACATTTTCAAAATAAGCTAAAATGAATATACAAATATAATGAATTGGAAAAGCTTTTTCTATTCAGTGCAACTAATTTAATTTCATTACTTTAGAAACTGTACTCCATTATGTATAAAAAACACCTCACTATTGTTTCTCTATCTTCTTTTATGGTCCTCTATTATGGATGTCTTAGACTATAAATCAATGAAATACTGTTATCTTATAATAGACTTAAATCTGGTAAAGGAAGTAACCCATTGATTCCCAGCTGCAGACTGAGGGGACAGGAGGTGTTAACAGACAGCATTTCAGGGTTTCCAAGGATACAACTATATACAGTTTAACTTATTTTCTGAAGAAAAAAAAAAAAGTACATTTCCTCTTCAAAACTTTATGAGACTACATTTCTGTTTCACAATAGCATCTCACAAAACATATGTATTTTTCAAACACCTGTCTTAGATTTATGGAGTTTACTAAGATTCCACAAAGAAAAAAAAACCCAAACAAAAAACCCTAATACTTATCAAAGTAGAGGATAAAATTACCAGGACAAGGAAACTTCATAAATATTATTCAGTCTCTACGTATATAACGAGATAGTTTAACTGAACTATGCACAGTGACATTTTATAATACTCCAATGTAATACACCAGTGTGTTTTTGTCTATACTTTCATTTTCCCATAAATAGATTTACATTTCCTAGAGCTTAGAAACAATAAGTGACAGGTCAATAAGTGACAATTAAGTATCTTTATGGCAGAGTATGAAAATAATTCACTATTGAAAAGACCTTACACTCAACAGTCACAGATAGCCCAAGGCATGGGAGTCCATCTGACTTTGTAGCTCCTTGGATATGAAGAGCCTGACTCAGAGATTCCTCCTGAAACTAGACAAGTACTGGGTTTCAGTGTTTCATTTCATGTGCTTACTTTTTAAAACTGAATAAAGCAACCTGAAACCAGCTCTAAAGTCTTACCTACAGCTGACAGTAGAAAAAAACTTCAGTAGTCTTTATCCTTTCAGAATACAATGCTTTTTACTAAGAATTGGTATACAAAAGACAATGGAGTAAGCAGTAACAACTTTATGCATAACTATCTAGAGCTTATGAAAAGGACAACTGGAATCCTCCTTAAACTACAGTTCTCCAGGATGAACAACACCAACTCTCTCAGCCTGTCCTTGTACAGGAGGTGCTCCAGCCTCAGGTCATTTTTGTGACCCTCTGGACCCGCTCTGACAGGTCCATGTCTTTCCTGTGCTGAAGTCTTTCAATTGCTCACTATATCTGATACCTGCAACAACTTTCTGTGAGGACTGCTGTCACATACTCCTTTCCACACTATTTAATGCCAACTTCTCAGACAGTATGTTCTCCCACAGAGTCATTGTCATCATATTTATGGAAGTACTAGTCATTATCTCGTCACTGTAGCATGGTGCCTCAGGAGCTTTACTCCTGTTACCCTTTTCATACAAAAACAGACTGATACTAGACAACATCATCTACTACATCATAAGAACTTCAATCTAGAATAATTTCCTGAATAACTTAGTCCTTACCTATTTTGGGGAAGATTGTATGTATTTATAAAATTCGACCATTTTGACTCATTTTGATAGCACAGGAAGAAATTTTTTTCCAGTCTAAAAGAAGGCAGCAGATTGCCTAGCGCTCACAGAATTCATAATGCCATAAAACCCCAGCTACACTCAGTGGTTCTCTGATACCTCTATCCTGAATCAGGTCTGTCAGGATTGTGCTACAGATATGTGCATGCACATCTACTATTCTACGTGAAAAACTGATGTATTATATTTTTAAAAAATAACTTTATACTTCTCCAGGAGTAACACAATCTCATGACTAACTGACCATAGTGCAACAGCCTGACCAACGCCATGCTTAATAGGATCAGTCTACAGCACAGAACAGCATTAGTCTCAATCATCGTATCACTCAACAATGTTTGTAGCAACTTTTTAAAATTAAATTATCCCTTATTTTTGTATTATATATTATCCCATGCCACCAAGACCTACTGAGTATAGGGACTATTTGTATACTCTGCATATTACTTCTGCACCTCTGTTTCTGCATACGTGTCTGTTCCTATACCCCTCCAATTTGCATTCAACAGCCCACATCATAATCAATGCAGTTCTGTTTGTCTGTACACAGCAATTGATGATATTACTTACAAGCAAACAGGAAAACTTGGGTGTTCCCCCACAAATACTGTTTGGTAATTACCAGAAAATAACTTTAAACCAGAAGTACCATGCAACCAACACACCTAATAGGAACTGACATTTAAGTACTGCAGCTTCACAGAACTTGTCTCCCTCCTCTGAAATTATAATGTAATGGAATACAATTTCTAGTCTGTACCAGCAGTATGATGTGACAAAGAGTATATATGACAGTTTGACATAAAATGTTGAATGCATCTTATTTGGAGAAAATTTAATCTTGACAATGAAGGATTTAAATAAAAAACAAAATTTACCCAAACTGATTTAAAACTTTTCCACTCTATTTTATGAAATTGCTATATTTTTCTTTAAATTATTGTTACTATGTAAAGAAAGCAACAACATATTTTGCACAGACTCTGGATTTACTATTTGGTAGTTTGTTAAGCAAGAGTAGTATCTGTTGGTTCAGAGGGAAGCAATCTCTCCCAAATGTCACAGAAGACAAAATAAGCAATAGGGCATGTGTTTGCTCAAATAACACATATTAATACCAAAACCAAAGAGCACCCCAGAAACAAACTTAGGTGAATGTCTATTTATTTTGACATTTGTGCACAGAATTTACTCAATTTTCTTATTGCTAAATGATACACCTATCGTGAACTAGATCCTTGTCTCAGTAACACCATACAACTTTCACCAGGAGGTAAATTGATTCTGTGTTCTTCTTCAGTAGTAAATTTGTTTAATTTAACTGAACATATTACTGTTCATTTAGTCAAACAGTCCTGGTCTGTGCTAAATGAGCATGGAGTCTGTTAAGCAATATTGCCTGAAACAAGCCTGCTCCCAAGTGCTTTTAGTGGATAATTTAGGATTCCCAGTGAAAATGGCAAAGTTTTGCTTTCTCTTTCTAACAGCCAGATGTCTTCTAGCAAGCAAGAAAGTATTAGTAACAATGAAAACTGTGACACAGGTTTTTTTTACTGGGGCAAAGAGGCAAAACCTTTGAGCTAGGACACTGAATAGCTTAGCTAGATAGCAAGCCTGCTATTTTTAATTGCTGACATGATGAGTAATTTACCATTCTATCGTTTTTTCATGTATTTTAAAGTTCTCTGTGCTGTTTTATGAGGTTTATTGCCTACTCTCAACAAGTCACTTTCCTAACATAACAAGTCAACTAATTATAAGCCAAAAAAACCCAGAATTCTAAAAATTATATGGTAGAAGAGTCAGATATATATTATTAAAAACAGATTGCATAGTGTATAGATGGTGTTTATCATAACATATGCAAGAGTTTTTTCTGTATTGCAGGCTGTTATTTCTTGACTCAAGAGAAATTACTTTAGATAATTATATTTTTGAGGAATCAAGATACAAAAAAAAATTTGTGTAGAGTTCCTTCAATCTGAACTAGGCTGCATCCACTCAATTCTCAAGAATTTTAAGTTTGTGTGTTATTGATTTACTTCCAATCTGAAATTTAACTGTAAAAGCATGGCTACCATGTCTCATAAAAAGAATAAGTTTTTCCAAGGAGTCCTTAGTTTCCTAATTCCTATGAAATGTCAATAAATTTTGATTAAGTAACATCCACAGACTGTTTAAAAAGTCCTTGCAGTGTGCAAAAGTGCATTATTGCACATTGCCATTGTTTCCCTTATCACTGCTGAAATTTTAACCTACATATTCAATTGCCCCTCACTGTTTATTCCTCTTCTTCACGAAACACCTCACTGTCAATTGTGTAGTTTCACATATTTCCTTACTTCTTCACAACAGGAAAAAAACCCTATGGATTATGGATCCCTCTCTATTGCCTGCTACCTTGAACATTTCATTACAATTCCTATCAATTAAACCAGGTTCAAAGTCTAGATTAACCAACAATAGCATCCACAAATTACTTGCAGCTATGCAAATACAGCACTAAGTTTACAGAAAGCGTCGATAGGCAGGTCAGTAAAGGAGACAAGGGAATAGTGGAACAGTCCATTAAATTTAATTAGCTTGTTAAAGTAATTACTTTACATATTGGGTATAATACTGACATGAACTTTTCTGATTTATTTTTCATTTATTCCTTCCCTGGGAAATTTTTCCTTCACCTGTGAAAAGCTCCACGCCCCACTAGCAAGGAGAGAAGAAAGAACAAGCCTTAATTGTTTTCAAAGACAAAATGTGATTTTTTTTTTTTTTTTTAAGTCTGAAGTTAGTTTTGACAAATACCACTACCATGTGCTACGTTAGGCTGTGGATCAGCTCAGGCTGAGAGAAACCTGCACTTCTCAAAGAAAAGATTTCACCACGAATAACAATATTCTTAATTTCTGTCTTCTGTGGAGTAAAGATGACATTGCTACTGCAACAGAAATTGTGAACAAATGGCACACGGTAGGTACATTTTGTGGTATATAGTATGCATTACAGATAGAAAGCAACAGTTGAGAAGTAACGGTAATTAAAGGAGAGTTACAACATGTTTAAAATGGCTTTTAAGAAACCTAAAGGTTAAGAAGGCATGAAAAAACCTGCCAACAAATAAAAAATCCCACAAACAAACTCGGGTCTCTGAAAACACGGAGGAAAATATGGGAAAGGGAAAAAAACCTCATGCAGTTCTTGTAGTTCTTTCTGCTTTGCATGAAGGAATGCAACTTGATGTGGCTAGGGATATAACTAGGGATTCTGATTGATCTTGTGAGCCATGCTGAGGGGAGGTTTAATTTTGAAGTGGGAAGGATACATTGGAGGGAATGGAACAGACTAAAATCTGCAAAAAATCCCTACAAAGACAGGTTTCCACAACCTTAAAGTAGCAGATGTAACGACAAAAGCTACACAAGTGACGAAAGAACACTACAAATAAGAACTCCAAATCCTTTGAATATATGAACATCTACAGCCAGGAGCTGACAAAAAAAGCAACTTAAAACAAAATGTACATAAAATATTCAGGAACACAAGACAGTTACCACTCAGAGATGGCAACATTAATTATGGCTTCTGAAACAACAAAAAAATTTCATTGAGAGCCTGTTGCTTTAAGATAGCCTTTAACACCAATAGAGAACTATGACAGTGAAATTAAAGATCAATTCTAAAAGTAGAGAAAGCTGCAGACTACAAGGCTAAATTACCAGAGGTCTGTGCTGAAAACACATCTAAAACCACAGCTATTTTTTAATGAAAGAATATATTTTCAACAAACACGGAACCACAAAAGGCCTTCAGAACAGTGGAAAAATAACTAAGATTGGTGACTCACGCATTAGGGAAAATTGATATATTAGTTTCATATATGGGGGTACCATCTGCAATACCATAATAAATTAAAGGAAGAAACAACTGGAATTTGAAAAGATTTTTGCTATAATAACAGTTATCTTGAAGGAAATCTGAAGTGCAACATCCAATCACCATAGATTTTAATGAAATAATTTGTTGGATTTTATTGGGATTCAGTACAGGATATTTCAAAATTTTATGAGATGACCAAAAAAAATAAAATCACTGAAACCTGGCATGCCAAAATAAAAGCAGCTTGGTTTGAATCATTCAACATAAGCATCACTGTCAAACATGGATACATTTTTGCCTTGTTGCCTCTTCTGCATCATGGATATTCCTTTAGACAGATAGACACAACTCTTCTAACACAAAATAACAACAACAAAACAGAAGACTTCCAAGCTTGAAATAAAAAAAAGTTCATGATAAAAATAAAAAAATCCTCACAACTATCCTAATAAGACCTTAACAAATTCTCAGTAGGCAAAATAATGCAAGGAGAAATAGCTTTGTGTATCTTGGCAGTAAGCAAGACTAAAGGGAAGTACCACAAATATGCAAGGTATCAGCTACTTCATTTAACTGCCTAAACAAGATTTGGTTATCAAGATTAATACACAATTTAATAAAACAAACTATGGCTTCAACTATAATAATTATAGTCTTAAAATGTGTAGGTGAAAGCTGGAAATCTAATGAAAGTCAGGACAGTTTGGCAGCAAAAGCTTCATGAAAATACTAGGTTGAAAGGAATTTGTAAACAGATTTATTTATTCAGATAAGTCTACAGCCCCTAATCTCTGAAGATTTATTTTTTTTTTAGAAAAGAAGGTGGAAATATCTAGAAGGTGAGTTAACGATGGCTCCAAATCATCTGTTCACTGTATATGCCAGTATACTGCAAGAAGAACAAGCAGCCAGCTGAAAGGAAGCATCTTGTCAAACACTGCTTGTGCCTGTTTTGGGTGGACTATTAGGATTCAACAAGTGTTCAGTGGGTCCTAAGTGACACCTAAATGCAGTGCCGAAGTATTTGATATTCTATTTCTGCACTCATTTTTCTTCACAGTAAAGTTTCAAGTTTCAGCTAAGGGTGATGACAGTATTTTAACTTCAACAAAGATACTGCTACACAATACTGTACCAGTCCACCTAAACTCCAGTTGCCTGACACTGCTATATCAATGTGCTATCTTGCTGCAAGAATGATTGTCTCCCATACCACTGAACATTTACTTCCATACTATTACATGCCTGATTTTTTTTCAGTCTGACCAGCTCTTTTCTTAATAAACTAACTATAGATCAATTAAACATAATGCAAGTTAGCACTCTCTTTAACTCACTGTAAAACTCACAAGTAATGCTAAAACTCAATTTTAGCACTGCTTGCGACAGATCATTACATATATCTCTTCCTGGAAACAACTATATTTTAATTTTAAGTAAGATCAAGCAGTTCAGACTTTATTCTACAGTAGAGTATAATTCCAGTGGTTCATTAGATTGAAGCTTATGATGATTACAATGCTACAAGAGGCCCTATGAAGTTTAATTAGCTTCTTTAAGTACATTTTACAAAACACTGCTGACACAACAGCAAAGTGTGGATTTGTTATCTTTCATGTTGTAAATTACATCCCAAAGCTGATGCCAGGCTACTAGTCTCTTAACTCAATTTCTGCAGTTATATTAAGTTGCAGCTGTAATGAACACTCACAAAGCACCATTATCAAGTTCACAATTCCTAAAATGTCTTTAATAATTCACTGAAACTGAACTTACACGGGACCATTTCCCAGGTGCTAAGGATAATGATAAAGCACCCTATCTATTACCAACCAACCACTCCAGATGACAAGAGGAAGAATGCAGAACGGTGATGTACGTGCATGGTGTTTTTCATATAAAACAGATTTAATTCCTTTTGCTGATGTCTTTATGGACAGATCAGTCTAAAATAAAGTAGTTCAACCAATTGGTCTTTGTGATTTGCCACAGAAGAATTTCCTCAATAAATGGAGTTTGAATTGGATATTTGCAGACTGTGCAAGAAGCTCTAGTAACTCTTAAAAACATAGTGAAGATTATAAAATTGCTTGCACTACAAATAAACCGGAACACTGGAATATTAGCTCCTACACCTGAAAGAGAGAGGACTGAGATTTTCAAAAGAGCAGTGCTCACTAATTAGCCTCACAAAATCAACTGCTACTGTAGACCTTTTATTTAAATCATAATTTTCAGTAAAAGGATTGAGTTATAACAAAAATAAACCATGCAACATAAATGCATTTGACTATGAACAATGATCACTATAAATAGGTTTTTGCATTTCCTCCAACAGATTTGAGCACCTCCCCTATGAGGACAGGCTGAAAGAGTTGGGGTTGTTCAGCCTGAAGAAGAGAAGGCTCCGAGGAGACTTAATAGCAGCCTTCCAGCACCTGCAGGGGGCCTACAGGAGAGATGGGGAGGCACTCTTTGTCAGGGAGTGCAGTGGGAGAACAAGGGGTAACGGGTATAAGCTAAAAGAGGGTAAATTTAGACTAGACATTAGGAAGAAATCTTTCACGCAGAGGGTGGTGAGACACTGGAACAGGTTGTCCAGAGAAGCTGTGGATGCCCCATCCCTGGAGGGGTTCAAGGCCAGGCTGGATGAGGCTTTGAGCAACCTGTGCTAGTGGAGGGTGTCCCTGCCCATGCCAGGGGGGTTGGAACTTCATGATCTTTAAGGTCCCCTCCAACCCAAACCATTCTGTGATTCTATGATTCTCTCTGCACACATGTAGTGGTGAAGGTTGATGGAGAAAAACATGATGGTTCCTCTAGGCTTAGTGCTCTTTACTCTGTACTTGTAAGCAGTCTATCCATGTATTGTAGTTGTATCGGTGACCCTACTAGCTTTAAGAGATGTTCATGACTGTTTACTGGTTTCATTTTAACATTTGCTTATATGATTTCATTTTGAACAACAAGTCCAAATCCTAAATAATGTGATGGGAAGTTGTTACAACAGTAATTTCACTTTTTTCCTCATAAATTTTCAACTCAGCTTTAGAAACATAATAAATAGTACAGAAGGTTTACACAGCCTGCCTGTGATAAGAGTAAGCCAGGAAAGCAAATTGTCTGAAATTGACACTTTCTTATTAGCATAGCTAAGAGTTCCATTAAATAACTTGTACAGATAATAATGTGATATAATATTTTCAAAATTTCCACATCTAATTAAAATAATATCTTGAAAAAATAGAAAACTATTTATTTTCACTTGGGTTTCCTATTTTGGTATATTTATTGTAAAGCAAACCCGCTGGTTGGTAATACGAATCTGATGATTCAAGCAAACATAGATCATCATAATAATGACATGCTGTTTTCAGGATCAACTACCTTCCTCTGCTTTTAAAATTATCTGAAAGTATGACCAGTTATCACAATCTAAAACCAGTGAATGGACTTTTAAAACCATACACTTTGAGAGCTATTTTTTAACCTTTTTTTTTTTTCAAAAATACATTTCAAATACAATATTTATGTTTACATAAAAGTCTCTTGCTGCTGAAGTGTCCCTGAATAAACAGCACACATTCCATGCGCAATGACACTCTGGAATTGTGTGTATAAGCAGATTCAGAAACCTTCCATGTCTTTAGAACTATGGAAGCTAATCTTAGTTGCGGTTTGTTTGATCCAAATTTAGTGGAAAATTAACTGTGCATCTCAGTCCTTGCACCAAATCTGATTTAGGATTTTAATTATGGTCACCTGCAAGAATGAAATTCCAGGCTCTACTAGAAACCTCAGTTGTCCTACATATCCCTTTCTTTTTTAAATGCTGTGACAGAGTATCTAAGATTTCACTCTTTCATTTAAGTTTTGTGTCTATGCAATCATTTAAGAGGTGCTAAATTACGATGTACTAAGAGGAGAAAACCTGTGTTTTTTTCACATTTCCAGCAATAACAATCTTGTGTTCATAATTTTAAATGTATACCCTTATCCTGATTGTAAGCTTGATGCAATATTCAGGTTCCCAAACCGAATAAGAGGAAACATTTCAGCTATTTGATACTTGCACTTTGAGTTGTTTCATTTCTGTATTAAAAATTCAGAACTGTAAAAGAATGAGTAAAGCTGTACATGTAATTTACTGTTTACTTCTTTATTATCTGTCTCCTATTCATTTAAAAAGAAAAGAAACACAGGAAAAGTAAAAAAGTGATTTTTGAAAGGCAGACATTTATGGCTAATACATATGTCAAAAAATCCAACTAATTGAGTGGCACTTTCAAAAGGATTTAACTAAATTACTAGGTTAATACAATGAAAATCTATGCAGTCCCTGTATAGAAAGGAATACAGCAATATTATATTTGTTATTTATTTTATCAGGTTATAATAAAATTATTCTGCATATACAGGAATAAAATTTAATGTACAACATTGTATTTATGGAACCTGAAATTACCATGGGTTAACAAAATGTCTAAAACATTCCGGTAATAGAAGTTACGCCTAGAGTTTGTTTTTTCCATTTGTATTAAAAATGCAGCATTACAGTATGTTATGTTTCTCCTGGAAATTACACTACAAATAATGCATTTTACTATAATTGCAAATATATTTCCCTTACCATTACTTTGTATTAAACATCTAACCCTGGAGAAATACCTTGTCACTCACACATGAAAAATTCTGTGGAATAACTCCCTTTACAGCAACATTGTCTCACTAGCATTTACTAAAAATAAAGGAAAACACACACTCTCTGTGTTGCAACTCAGATTTGGGATGTCAGAGTATCCACATACTTTTGGGTCCTGTCAATGATTTACCATTGCCCCTAGGTTCTTCTCATATGTATTAAACAACTAAACCAAACAAAACATTTTTCTTTTTCACTGATGTTAACAGAGACCAGTTCAATACATTCACATATAGTATAATTTTACAAGATAAGTCTCACTGTAATCTGTTACAACCATTTTTGCAATAATGACTCAACTGTTAAGTGTAAGGTTTAGAAAAATATTTACCACTTTCCTTAGTGCTTAATGAACTATGTTAACCTCTGACAAACTTTATTCAATGAAAAGGAACCAATGAAGATAAGGAAACAAACATTTGTATGATGGTATTACCAGGTTTGGAAGAAGCCAAACAGAAGCAGATTGATGTTAGTGAGCTGATCTTTAGGGATAAAGAAAAAGAAACGAGAACCACTGTTAAGCTTTAAATGATAGTTTCTGAGAACTAGGGCTGCAGAAGCTGTACATTTAATTTTATATCTGGATATAGTTTTCTCATGTTTTTTATTTAATTAAAAAAGGAAGCAGATCTGTGATTCAAAACAGAAGCACTAGAGTAAAGCAAATAGAGACTTTTGAAGAAAAAGATGGCACGTCAGCCTGGAGATATCAGGTATACGAACAAAAGTATAATTCCATATGAGTAGTTTTAGATGAGAAACTGTCTATAACAAATGAACATGCCAAAATTGTAAGAGTTCTCAGAGTAACAGGACTTCCTACATCAGCAAAAAATCAAAATAGCAAGAAAGATTATCCAATTAACTAAAACGAGAAAGCTTTCTGAAGACAGGCATTGTGAATTCATATATTGTGATAAAGGTAATATTAAAATTTTTTAAAAGTTATTTAGTATATTCCAGATTTATGTTTATATTTTTCTATATAAAATACATTTATAAAATGCACTTTGAAACTGGTGAAACTGACTTTATACAAAAGTGTAATTCACATATTTTCTAGATAGAATCCTCCAGGTCTTCTTCTTACTAAAGTGAATGTTGTTATCAATAAGTACTAAACTTGTCACTGAGCAGTCTGTGGTCCACCAGAAGAACTTAAACCCCACAATTTGTAGGCTGATTCACACTGCTGGAAGAAGGGGAGAGTAAGTCTCATTTCCCCTTGTTAAAGAAGGGAATTTAAGTTACCTCTATTTTGGAAGAGTAGCCAAACTGAGGTAATAATGATCAAACAGGGAAAGGACAGAAAGGGCTGAAGCACTCATACTCAGAAGACGGCTCCAGTCTGCGATGGGAAATGGAGAGCCGCCTTTTGTCTGCTGAGCAGAGCAGCCAATTCACAGGCTGAGGCTTCCTCTCCCACAGTGTTTCCCATTTAACTAGTTCTCAGTGGCTTCTAACTCAGCATGTGGCTCTTGTGGTTCCCATCTGGAGTAACTTTCACCTCAGAAAAAGCAACCCTTCCTAGGAAGAGTGCAATGTAATGTATGCTTCCTCAGTAATAACAGCAGACAGTTTATTAAATTAGATTTGCAGGGTCAAAGAGAGATGATCTATAGCAACCTACTAGCCAAACCGACTGCAGAATTTGCAGAGCTTTTTTCAACTGGTGATTATGCTTCTGACGAAGTGAACCATGATAGATTCTAGATTGCAATTTCAGTGTGCTGAGCAGGCATCAAAAGATAGAAGGTATTTTTTGACAGGGACATTGTAGACACAAGCATAAATACATTTTTATAAACTCATTTTTAAATGTGAAGAACTAGCAACAAATCCAACAGGAATATTTAGCTGGAAATATTACAACTCTCTTTTCAGCTATATAATCAAGTACTGATGACGTTAAAGTAAAGAAATTCAAGACTGCAAAACTTTGGGTACTGGGATTAAAAGGCAGGTGTGCCTAAATCCTAAATCCACTATGCTAGACCACAGGAGGAGTTTTCCATTCAGCCTGTAGACCAAATGTCCTGGTTTTGCCTGGGACAGAGTTAACTTTCTTCCTAGTAGCTAGTGTGATGTTATGGTTTGGATTTGTGCTGAGAAGAAGGCTGATAACATATTGATGCTTATAGTTGTTGCCAAGGAATGTTTAATTAAGCCAAGGATTTTTCAACTTTCCATGCTTTGCAGTGTGCAGGTGCAGGAGAAGCTAGGAGGGAGCATAGCCCACAATTATCGGTTTAGGATTAGACCTTAGCTTTAAGATTGAGACCCAAATTGGCCGACAGTATATTGCATATCATGCACATCATGCCCAGTACATTATGAGGATCTGTCAACAAGTTCTCTTTTCCAGTCATCTCTCTCTCTCAGACTCTCAGAATCTTGGGCTCTTCTCTCTTTTCCAGGATTGCAGTTTCGAGACTTTCTCTGCTCCATGATCTTTATCTGGGAATGGGCTGGGCCATGTGAGGAGGAAGAAGCAGCAGAGAGGAGCTGTTATGGACTGACCACAGCCACCCTTCCCCATCCCCCTGTGCCCCTAAGTGTGGGAGAGAGGAAAGTAGACAAGTTGGGAATGAACAAGCAAAGTTGAACCTGGGAAGAAGATTTTGTCTTTGTTTTTCACCATCCTACCCTATTTTTAGTTGGCAATAAATTAATTTTCCAAGTTGAGTCTGTTTTGCTTGTAAAGGTAATTGGTAAGTGATCTCCCTGTCTTTATCTTGCCCCATGAGTTTTTTATCTTATTTTTCCCCTTGTCCTGTTGAGGAGAAGGAGTGAAAGAGCAGTCAAACAAGTAGAACCCACCACAGATGTGCATCAGTATTCAGTTGTGGCCGAGATAATGACAGCAAGGCAAAAATAAAAATATCCTCA
Organism: Pterocles orientalis; assembly: GCA_011057875.1. NCBI lineage: Eukaryota > Metazoa > Chordata > Aves > Pterocliformes > Pteroclidae > Pterocles > Pterocles orientalis. The sequence goes on along the minus strand of WKFP01013358.1, from coordinate 408,146 downwards.
GCACTGATCTGTTTCTATCTTCTACCACAGTTCTACCAGCTGCATACCTCTACCTAGACAGATGTTTGCTTTTGAGTTTATTTAACTGTCTTTCATACTCACACACACTTAAAATAAATAAATGAATAAAATACAAGCGTATTTCCTGCAGAACAATAGTAAATGTAAATCCTAGATCCAGGGATTTGTGATCTGCTTAAATTACACAGCAGGAAGGCTATATCTGAAAAACTGTGGTACTGAGATGAGCAGATACCTCAGGTGACACACTGAGAGCTACACAAAACATACAGTTCTTCAAGAACTTCATTCAAGAATGTAGTACAGCTCTCCAGGTACCCAGAAATATGGATAACCATGTCCTACATGCCACTGTGCAGGCGGATGCCCTGAAGAAAACTAGAATACTCGCAGAATATACAAAGTCTTTGCACACAGGTGAAGTGCAAGGACCGACAAAAGGGTTGCTTATAGATGAAACTCAAGTCTGATAACATACAGCCATGAAAATCCTTCCAGTAGTTTTCTAATGTTCATCAGAATATAAGAAATTATAAAACAGATAGTAATCTGAAAATTTGCAAGTTATTAACTGAAATTAGTATTTCTCTTTTCTCTGAAACGGTTTCCACTGTCCAGCTCAAAATCTCAGTGGTGGTTCATTTCTACCCTCAAAGTTATTGCAAAAAATCGTCTTTGAAATTACATATTAATGACACTATATCTTAAAAAATAACTATTTATATTCATGGATGAGTAACTGGGACTAATTAATACTTAGCATTGTTTCTACAGATTCTAGTCTCAAGAAATACAGTGGGTGAAATATGTAAATAAAGATACAGATATCATCAAGAGATGAACTGCTGAATCCATCTGTTTGTGGAACTTTGGAAAGTGACAGAAGCTGACTGATCAGACAATTTCAAACAGGAGACAAACATTATTTATATGTAAAAATAGAATCGATCAATCAAGACACTTTGGCAAGCCACTGAGATACCAAACATTAAGATAGATTGCATAAACTATTCCGCATTTATCAAGCAACCTCCTTTGACTTTGATTGCATAGTGTTATTTAAATCCAGCAGAGGAAATTGAGGAAACAGACAGTAACAGTTTGTTAGCCTCAGATTTACCTAGGTTTTGTTATTTCACAACAGTCAAATGCTTAAAGAAACTAAGCACAAGCATGACAGAACGAAAAATTCTTAAAGAATCAAAGGATACACATTTACTTAATTTTGAAACTGAGGAATGCTTCTGTTAGCAATAACTGCAAGCATTCTTCCTTGATGCATCAGAAATAAACCAAACAAGGGAAATTGATCAAATTACTTTTTTGTCAAAGAAAAGACAGATTTTTGGTATTTTGACTTTTAAGCTCATGTGTATTCTGATTTTGGATATTTGAAAAGGGGAAAAAGGGGAAAAAAAACCTTTTAAAAACTGTCTTTCTGTTTTCCCTAAGCATGAATGCTCTGTTCTGGACAGAATTCATTTTTGAGACTTATGTTCTGAGATGGTGCAGTTTTTTTGATAGTTCTAATGGTACAAAATGTATTGTCTTTATCAATTAAAAATTATTTATGAAAGTATTTTCTAGAATGTTTTACTTGAGTTTATTCACCTTCTTTCAACAGCCAAATGAACCTTTACATTTTCTTTCTAGGAATACTGCATTTCATATGAAATATAGTCTAGTATAAACTTCCTTTACCACTACTTTTTAAAAACATCTAACCTTGGAGAAATACCTTGTCACCCACACATGAAAAATTATAAGGAATAGCTCCCTTCATAGCAAGAATCCCAGAAATATCGGTCATGAAAAAGTTGCAGTAACCAAGACAACCACAGGTATCCCTATGACTTCTGTACTATGAAAGAACAGAGAACTTCTAAGAGTTGCTATAGCAAAATTTGCAATGAAAAGACTCTTTCCTTGGACTTACAACAACCTATGTTCTGTTGCTCTAAATAAAAATTAGGCTTTAGTGGCTTTTTCCTTTTCTAAACATATTTATAGAGAAACTATCAAAGAAAAGTGGTTTTGGTGACACCTGTGTTGCGAGTACTCTTGGTCATTCTTAGTCCTCCAGCAAGTAAACTGTCAGAGTATTTATCTATCTAACACAGTTTAAAAGGTTGGGGTTCCCCATGCTCTCCACCTGCCACCTCCTCCCTTCCCCTCCCTCCAAAAAACGAAGGAAATTAAAAAAAAACCCCACAAACTCGTGTTATCTTAAATATATGGTTAGGAGACAATTCCTTTCTATATTAGCCTAGGCTACAGAAACCTCAGCGCATTCACGCAGTCCACTGGTTCAGTGTCTCTGTGCTTTAGCCACTTCTAACACAGGGAGGACCCTCTGCAATCCTCTTGTGCTCCACTTCAGAAAACAGTTGTCTTAAACACCTCCACTGAGAAATAAGGAAAAATAAAAAAATATGGAAAATGTCTCTTGCCTATAACAGAAGATTAAGTTCCACTGTTGACTCCATTACTTTTAGTGTATTTTTTACACAAAACAGTTAAGTGCAGAAACAGTCTTGAAATCTCTGGGACATCCAGTGATAGGACAAGGGGCAATGGGTTCAAGCTGGAACATAGGAGGTTCCACTTGAATATGAGAAAAAACTTCTTTACAGTGAGGGTGTCAGAGCACTGGAACAGGCTGCCCAGAGAGGTTGTGGAGTCTCCTTCTCTGGAGACATTCAAAGCCCGCCTGGATGTGTTCCTGGGTGATCTGATTTAGGTGTTCCTGCTCTGGCAGGGGGATTGGACTAGATGATCTTTCGAGGTCCCTTCCAATCTCTAACATTCTGTGATTCTGTGAAATCACAGACGCTATGTCTCTCTTATCACCGCAAATGTCCTATGAGTCCACAACAGCATTCTTTACATCACACCTCAAAAGACCTGATAAGTAAACTGGTTTAAGTGACAAATTTGAAATTCAATCATCATTTCAGAAAATTATTACTACTTTAAGTGAATACTTGTCATAGACCTGCTGAAAGACAGATTGTTTGAAATATGCTGTACAAGAGTTGCATTCACGGTGTACTTCGAGTCCACTGAATAAAATTACTTCCTTGTAATTAGAAATTCTCATGCTTTTTGCAAATTTGTATTGGTCATCAAATTGCTTAAAAAGCTATGGAAAAAAAATCTTGCCATTATGGGAATAATTATTGTTCGGAAGCATGAAAATTAGACAGATTTTGTAGTCACATGGACCTTAAGAAATAAATAAAAATTGCACATGATTTTTTATTATTCCTGGGGAAAAATACATTTAAAAAAAACATTTCTGCGGTCTGTTAATAAAAAAGAATTGTTTTTACAGGTAGAAAACTCCAATAAATTTAAAGTATTTTTTTTCATATAAGTTTTCAGGAAGTATTTGTATGATTTGTCCCCCTGCTTTTTTTAAAATAAAGCACAGTAATTGTATTTTTATCCTCAGATTTCAAAAGTGAGCTTTTTTATCTCCCTATTTTATAAAACAGCCTTAAAGTACTCAGAATTCCTACTGACTGGTGACAGTTGTCAATGTGTAAAATCAATCTACAAGGGTGCACCTACCGTAACAGTTTTTATGTGAAGAAAGAAAACCTTTGAAAGAAAGAAAACTGCAACCTCAAGCATTCCAAAAAACTTACTACTACACTGTGGAATTACTCATGCGAGACAGTAAACACAAAGAACCTATACAACCAACTTGGATAGGCACCCACCAGCCAACACATCTTCATAGTGATACAGATGAGAAAGTACTGTAGAGAGGGAGACTGGCATGGCCTGAAAATGGCAATATAAAAGCTGCTTATTATCTCAGTAGGCTCTGTAAAATGGTACACCTGATCATTACTGCCTATTCCAATTAGTCATGAGTCCATCAACAGTAGCTGCAGAATTAACTTTCCTTCACTTGAGATGGAAAAGATTTTTGCAGCGTTTATTCAATCAATTCCCAAATTAGCCGATGAGGAGCAGTTTAATGACATACCAGTTCTATTGTACCCATGATAACGTGTTTTGTCCTTTTCGATAACTTCAGGTATCTATCATTATAAAGGACTAAGGCAGAGCAATTTCCTGGATGGAAATACAGAATTAACTCTTGGGTTACTTGACAGGTTATTTCAACGGTGCTAAATGAATCAGGTTTTTAATTCATTTTAGACTATGGTTACATGCATAAAGGTTTGTTTATAGAATACATATCAACACCACCAATGAAGATATGCATTTAAAACCAAGACTTGCAGTGTGGGTTAGTTATTCTCATATATGTGTCATGACTGCAGATGTTTTTTCCATAACTATACTGTCAAACAATTTGAGAAAAGGTTGCAAAGAACTGTGTTGGAAGTGCACTTTTGATTCAGCATTCTCAAAGTGAACAGAGGCTGCTAATGCATTCTAACCTCACCTTGACATAATAAATGTTACTGATTATGTACTGATATCTCATTTCTTTAATTAAGACTATGATGAAGAACCCTGAATGTTTGTAAAGCACAAGAATAAAGCCCAGCTGACGGCCATTTTTCTGTGGATTACCCAAAGTAACAACATGTCTTGAGTATTTTTCTGAGGGCCATGAAGTTTTACTGAAGATGTAACTGCCTGAGAGGATTTACGGCTAAAATATGTCTCATGCTATATGAAAAAAAACACCTATCATTCTTACCTGGTATTTTGCTTTTTCAATAATACACAGAATATGTTTCATTATAAATACATTTTAACCTGTTGAATAAATCAGCAGAAAGGAAGTAATTACAATTTATTTGTACTGAGCTTAATTACACAAATTCTAGTAGTATTTTATCTTACAGCATTATTGGCTGATGAATGGTATCTGTACCACACAAACACTAAGAAGATACCTAAAGGAAAAGAGAAGCTATTGTAAGAGATATTTGATAGCCCAATGAACGCGGTAAAGGACAAGATGACAGGAAGGTGCTTGTTTACTTTCTGTAAATTTATTTTTTGAGAACATCATTTGCTGACTTTATTACTGTGACACATGTAAAAAAAGAAGCAGATTTGTTAAGCAGAAGAAATATGCTAAAAAATAACAGTTATAAAACTGTTAAAAAAGGATCAAGGGGAGACAACTGTTAGCAAAATGAACGATATTGCCCTAATCTTATTTTACTAGTAACATAAATTGAGCTTGCTAACATTTGATTCAGTTCTTCAGATTTGTAGTTCTAGCTTTGTGTCAGATTAAATTGTTCTTTTTTTGTGTGTTACTCCCGACAGTGACTGATGATCAACCATAAGCATGCTTATTGAAGCAAAACAATAATATTTACTTAACTAAGATCAGCCATGACCAATACATAATGTGGTGTGAGTATTGCATCAGGTTTTTTTTACAAAATTAAAAGGACAATAAGAGACTTTAATTTAAACTCCACTGATACCATATCTGGAACATCAAAAAGATGAAAAGCCCACGTGATTTTGCCATATAAACAGACTAAGAAAGATACACACCTACTGGAGAGTTGTGATTTTGGGAGTGACAATGCAGAAAGGATCCTGTCCCATGAAATTAACCAAGAACTTTAGAAAACAGGATTTTTACGCAGTCATTTTTCAGAATATTAAAAGAAAGCATAATTTATTTCCATGATTCAGTTTGTATAGCCATCATTATATTTCTTATCCACTTTGTGTGCACTATAATCAGCCATTTTGCTCCCACTTTTACTTGTTGCCTTATTTTTATGACATCAAGATGATCATGTCAAGTTGAAAAAGAAAGTTCCATTGGTTAAAGAGAGTCTATAATTTTAGAGGCCTGACAGACAAAATATCCTCAACATAAAACAATCATGCGATCCTACCTAAAATATTTCTTTCAAATAAGTTGGTGCAAAATGGGGAAGGGAAATCTGCAGACTATTTCTCCATAATTTATTTTGTACAAGTCCTAGCAGGTGGACACCCAGCCTATAATTTGAGCATCAGCATGTTATTGCAATAGAATTATACAGAGAAGGCAGCTACATAATACACTGCTTAGTATAACATATTAATATACAAAAGATATTTCAAAATAATAGAATAATAGTAATACTGCAGGATCTGCAGTACTTTGCATTTTCAAGCCCCTACAGTAAACAAAGATTCTTTTTTGTTTGGAAAATGGAAGAAAAAGCAGAATTAACATGGCAGATTTGGAAATCTGTGACATTATAACAGAATTTTAAAGCATGCTTGTGTATACATATGATATATGGCGTTGAAGAAATCCTTTTCAGAAAGATCTAGTCAGAGAAATTTTACCGTTCACTGCTCTGTGTGGGGTTTACATTATTCAGCAAAATTAAAAGAAAAAAAAAAAAACAAAACTCTCAACATTTTACTCAGAATATAACAGTACTTGTGAATTTTAATAAACTCAAGGTTTTCAAGTCTCTCTATATCAACTACTCTGATGCCATTAAATACTATAACAGGAGTGTACAGGGCCCACAGACAGCCTGATAGAAGTATCTTCCGCAGGTGACCTGTGGTAATGAGAGTGTTAAAGAAAGAAAAAAAAATCTATTAATGGACCAAAAAAAAAAATCCTGTTTTAGATATTCTACTACTAGAGCTCTTGTACAGGGACTTTTTATTACTGTAAAAATTGGAAATTTGGGGGGAGGGAAAGGCGTGGAAGTAGAATGAAAACCTGCTGAATGTATCAAAACCTCTCTTCTGGCTCTGCAGTCAGACAAAAGATTTATGAAGCTATTAACAAGAGACTATTCTAAATAGCTTAATTTTGCATTAAATTGCTTTCGCTTTTGCAATTGCAAGCCCCATACAAAAATGTTCAGAGATGAACTAGAGTTTTTGGAGACTGATCTCATGAAAAGGGTCCTACATTTTTAACCACATTCTGTACTTTATGAAGCACTAAATCAAGAAGTCTTTGTAAATAACAAACATCTCTTTGAAGTAAAAGAACTTGGGTGTAACCGAAGGTAAGACTGTAAAAATATAAAGATAACTTTCACCTTCTGCAAATCATGGTATCTAGATTACAGATCTACGAAGTCATTAGTTCTTCATGTTGACTCTTGATTCAAAGTTTTCTTTATCCTTTCTTTGAACATAGAGATTCCTATGCAGAAGTTAGATGAGGTCAGAGAAAAGCATTGTTCTTGTGATCTGTGGCAGCTAGTTAGTGGGAACAATCTTGAGGGATAATTTTAGCCTTTGAAACACAGCATTTGCACAAAAATTAAACCAAATTCTACTTCATTATGATTAGATTGAATCATCATCATGTATAAATAGATGAGAAGAAGAGGAAATAATTTACTCACTAAAAATTCCATTTTTTTCTCTATTACACTTGCTCGATAAGGCTACTCTGCAGTATATGAAAATGAAATATGCAATCTCATTGATATTCTCTGGTATTTGATCTCAGTAGGGTATCTCTTTTTTCTCAGAAACATAATCCACTTCTTACATAAGAGATACAACTATGAGCATACTACAGGGCCTTCTCCCACAGTGAAATGACAAATACTGCATCTTTAAATCACATTTTTGCAGCTCCAAAATTGATAGAAACAGGGAAAGCTGATACATTTTTATTTTAAGTGGACACAGATTAGGACAATCTAATCATAAAAAATAACCTGAACCTTGAGTATAAGACAAGTTCCAGCATATTTGCACCAGGAACTATTGGGATGATTGTCATTTTCCTAAAAGCAGTCAAGTCTGCAAAGTGATATATCTGAATAAAACCCATTACTGGTAACCAGACCAGGTATGTTTTGGCAGAGGAAGGAGGTTACTTATAATTTTATTATTCAGAAAATATCTCTCATAGATCTTTTGTCAGGGTTGGGTTGTGGGTTTTTTTGTATTCTACTGATGATCTAGGTTCTGTTCTGTCCCTTGATCTTCATGCTTCTATAAACTGCTACAGTCAAAAGGCCCTTCCTGAGAATATTTGTGAGCAAAACTTCACATTTGCACCACTGAAGTCTGTTTTGAAAGCTTTTTCATACCACAACTACAGTTATACTGGAATGGAACAAATACTAAGCAGCAAAAGGATGAAATAGCTATATAGAACTTATTAGCACAACCATCTATATATTTGCTCAACTTTCTGTTTATATTGTTACATGAGACCTAAGATTATATCCTCTTCTCAGGGGACAATATTTGTTACTTTTTCCAGAAAGAAAAACTGTAACAGGAAAAAAAAAAATCACTTACATAGTCCCTGGCTCAGTGTTGGACACTGGGATGGGAAACAAGAACATCTGGATTTGTAACCAATATTTTGTGTCATTTTGAAACTACATTGCATGTCATCTGTTCATGGCATAGTAGGCCTGACTAGCAACACCAGGAAGCCTTTGTCTCTATCTCTCTAATGGGTATGTTACTTACTCTTTATTAAGGAGTACTTTCAAAAGTGGAGATGACAAATATTAAGACTGAGAAACATTCACCATCTTCCTTTCTACTGCACTAATGAGCAAATTCTATCCTTACATAAGCTTCTCTCTTATGTTCTCTCTTCCCCAGTTCTTCCAAAGCCATGTTTGACTAGAAGTCCTTCCTGTATCATGGTCTTCAATCTTTTAAAGACCTAGAAGAAAAGTTGTTTTTATTATATAATGACACTGCCTGTATCCAATCAGCCACAGGAATTGGAGTAAAACTGGCAAATTTCAAGAGGTGTCCAGAGCAGAAGGAAGTGAGCAGGTTAGCTATTTTTGCTTCAGAGGAGAAGGACCTCAGAAAAGTTGAGCAGGAGAGGGACTTCTTATAGGGCTCCTATGAACAGGAATATTTTTCTTTAGATCTACAGAAAGTTTTTCCTCCTGAAAGGAATAGTCATTACTTTTCCTCATGGCTCACTGTATGGAGTGGTATGGATTAGGAAATAAAGAGTGGCCAGCAGACTACAGTGGGTCCCTATTTCTACAGGGCATATCTCACTCTCTTCTTCCTAGTGTTTGCTTGTCTCAGAGCTAGTTAATAGAATTTGTTATTTTCTACACCAAGAATGTACAAGAGTGCTGAAGTGTTTTTGACAATTACATCAATTTTAATCTCGATCAAGAACAATTTCTGTGATTATAAATAATTATTCTAATTCTTTTTTAACTGCACCAACAACTAATGAGTGTCTTCCAACATGTCTTCAACGCAGCCTACAGAAAAGAATTCATTTCTACAGCTGACATGATACTGGCTTTCAGGACACATATTTGAGGCCATTTGTATGAATTCAAAAACATCTCTTTCAAACAAGTGGCACAAGCAATAGAAGCAGAGCTAATGGAGTTCCAAAACAATTCATAATGAAAACAGCATTGTGAAAGAACCTTAAATA
>WKFP01013358.1:290324-398735 GCA_011057875.1 Pterocles orientalis | reverse complement strand
AACCACTCTGTGGAATATATAGTTGGTGGAGGGGGGCGGGGAAGGGAGAAAAGTATCAGAGAGGAGGCCTGACCCTACCAGACATAGAGAATTCATAAATTTTGACAAATTTAAAAGACATTTAAATATTCTCACTGACTTGTAAAAATGTGTTCTGAATGTCTTGTTTTAGAAATCATAGTAGGCATGTGTCTGTCATTTACATCAAAGTTTAATTTTTCTTCCATCTTCTTACTCCATTGTAAGGATGTAATTTGTGCCACATTTCTGATAATTTTGAGTCTGATTTTAAATACAATGACAGAGATTTTACAACTGCTTAGAGCAATGTACCTCTTTGCTTCACTGTGCATACTATTAGAAACTTTACCTAATGTTTAGCCTTAACCCCCTTTGCTTATATTTAACTCTGTTATGTATTTATCTACCCCATCCTTGACATGATAAATAAAAAACAATATGACAAATAGAAACCCATTCTTTTCAGAAGTCTTTCTCATGAAGTTACTAAAAACTGATTTTGTCTTTCCTTTAATTTTAAGTCACGTTTTCCCAAATCTGATCATATTCTTTGCATTGCCCTCATGGATGCCTTAAAATCAAGCAATATAAATGAACAGCTGTTGCTTTCACCAGTAGTTAGTACAATGGATATATCTTGCAGCCTATATTCTTGTTTTAAATAGTAATATAATGTTTTCACCTTTTGCAAAGCATAAAGTTTTTGAGTCCTGTCCTGTCCATATTCTGTTTATAGAATGTGCATATGCCTTCTGTAAACATGCTATACATCCATTTTTTTCTCATTCTGTTTACTGCAACTCAGTATCATGCATATATTTAATAAATTTATATACTATACCAGCATGGAAGTCAACAACACACATATTCAGAGGTATCAGACTAACAACAGACTGTATAGTACTGCCAAAGAAAATTAATTTGTGACAGGGGAAAAATAATCATGCGCAATATGTCATAAGAAAATAATGTCATGTGAAACCTTAATTAAAACAAGATATGTCTCCTGCTTCTCCATTTTTTTCAAGGCCTGCAATAATGTGACCTCCTTTTTTTTCACTTTTTTTAAAAGGAAATTGCCCTTTCCAAGGTTTCAGTACCATTACCTGTCTTCTATTATCTCTCAAAATAACTACTAATGGTCTAAACTTTTCTCTGTAATTCCACATAGAAGGAACAGTGAGTTCATAGTCAGTAAAAGGCAGCATAAGTTTCAGAGAGTATTCGTTCCCTTTATATATATATATATCTTTCAATATAATGTTATGCAAATCATCTGAGAGTCTTTTTTATCTATAGTCTTTATTATCTATATCAACAATTTCCATAACTTTCAATTTAAGATATAAATAAACCTTAAACAATGACATATAATGGGGAAAAAGGTGATTCTACTGAATAGAACAAGGTATTTTCTAGATAATTTTAGAAAATAAGTCTTTAAGATTTTAATTAAAGTTCTGTCTTTCCCAGCTTAAAGGATCTATTTGTATACTTCTCCTAATAAAGTAATAAAGGCTCCGTGGAGCCCAAGTAATTTGATCAGTGCAAGCCCACCCCAACAAATGAGCTGCCCTTAAGGCCATCAAGGAGATTGATTCAGTCATTGGCCCTGGTGTAAAACATGCCAACATGGGGCTTGAAAACACAACCAGAGAATAAATTCTCCCTTCCTGTAAAACCACAGGGGCTTATTTCCAACAAGGGCAGAGGACTTATTAGATGCAGGAGAAAGACCATCCTGGGACTGTTTTAAAGAAATTGTGGCCATGTGTCAGATTTGTTATAGGATGTCTGGGAGAAAGATCAAAGGAAAGGAGAGAGATCTGAGTGGACTGGGGAGGAAGCAGCATAAGAAAAAAATATGCAAAAGCTCCCATATAAGGGTATATATGTGAAAACCATTTAACACAGATTACTGGTTTGATATCTAGATTTGCAAACAGGAACGTTAAGCAATGGATTTTAAAGCCAGGCTTGGAAAGACTTCAGAACATGTGTATTAGACATGTGAAAGCAGCTAAGCCCTTCATTTGAAGCAATAAGAGAAAACTAGGTTTAGAAATGTTTTAGCCAAATACTAGGAACTTGACTATAATTTAATTTACTTTATGAAAAACTAGAGTAATAGCAACAAATTCAACAAATTATACTTTAAAAGCAGTGTTCAGTCTTACAATTCCAACTCACAACCAGTCAACTAACTAGCCAACCAATCAAGAATTGCCAGATTATTTGAGCGCTAGTAATATTCAAACCTATAATCTTGGACCTTGGATCTCCCTTGATATTAAAGACAGAGAAAATATTAAAAAATTACACAATGCCAAGAATATGGCAACATGCATAGTGCTAATATCATGCAAGTAAGGAAAAAAAAATCGAATCATACACAAGTATTCAGGAGTGGGAGAGAGAAAAAGAAAAAGAAAAGAAGAAAGGTTCTGTAAAAAAACATGAACTTTGAATACTATTATTTTTAAACCTGAAAATCTCGGGATTTTGCTGTGGTTATTTTATCAGCTGTTGGCTTAGAATTTTTCCGCAGTAGTTTAACTTAGTATTCATTTATTTTAACCGAACATCAACCTATTAACTGGAGTTTTAATAAAATTATTACAATGCCTTAGGTAACATCATCATCCAGAGAAAGCATCAGCATGTGCCTCACTTTGATTTCATGGTCTTAACCACTTTATAGTTTTAGAATCCTTCCTGAATCAAAGATGAATGCAGTGAAAATGGTGCAACTGAATCCAAGGACTTCAGTAAATTTAATTCATTGCTTTGTTGTGTTCTCTTAAAATCTACTTATTTTCTATACACATTTAACCCTCTAGACAAAAGACAGATTGCTTATATACTAAATTTTGCAATAATTAGGTTCAGATCCCCAAATAAGATACAAAAACCAGAACATAACCTTTGCGTTCTTTTGAATTCACATGCTTGGAGGCCGTATGCTCTAATTAAAAATTAATTCATCTACATAAATCAAGCACTAAAATTCAATGTTTTTCTCACTGTTGAAACTTTTTGGCATGAAACTATTTTTTCTCCATATGTTAGGTAAATAAAAATTAGCGTGTTCCATTGTACAGACAAGCTCCAGAAATGCTAATATGCAAAGCTACATTTCAAGTAGATTTTGCAAAAAAAAAAAAAAAAACCAACAAAAAAAAATACAGAATTTTATTAGATGTAATTAGATGCAATTGCTGCAGCTACTAATTTTGTGGTTTTTTATTATGCATTGCGGAACACATCGCTGACAGATACTTCTTCTGTATACTCATGGTATGAACATGTAATTTTTCCCTGTTTGATGGCACTGATTTACATGGTAAAAATCAGCTCCCTCATTTATTGCTTTGTTCTCCTGACCTGATCTATGTGAACGAATCACGAGTTCTGGGCAAACCTAAATGCCAGAGTACAGAGTCTTTTTAGAGATCCATTGGCTCAGGCACAGTGATGACAGAACCTAGCTATGCTGTTTTAAGGATCATCTTGGACATGAAAAAAGTCCAGCTTTTATTCTGTACCAGGCCAAGCTAAAAAGCAGGTCCACAACAGAAGGCCCTAAATCACACTTCTGAGACATGTAGGGTTAATGCTGAGCTTGATGTGATTCAGGGTACAAGTACCTCAGGGTTGAAATTGCTCTAACTCTTTTTTTGTGATTTACTACAGCTTACATAATTTTAATATCAGTATATACAAACTACCTACTTCTGTTAACCTTGCTCAAATGGAGCATAGAGTAATTGAATGGTCAGATGCCCAGCTATGAAGACTGGAAAAAAAAAGCAATTACACAACTTCCAAAAGAGTACACAGAGCTCATGATTGCAAACAGATGGGATGCTTCTCATGGTCTTTCTCATTTCACACACATTATAGGATCAGCCTTATTTTGTGTTTGCTTGGAACATTTATTTATAGCAAATTAGAGCTTTTACAGAGATTGTCAGTGCTGTTCTTGGTGTTATTTTCTGTAAATGGGTAAGCTTTGTGTAGTCTCATCATACTCATGTTCCTTGGGGTTTTGTGGCTTTCCCTAGAACAGTGTGGGCAATGTGATGGATTCAGTTATGCAGTATTTAATCTCCTTCGTTAAGAAAAATGTAATCCTTTGCACTTTCATTTAGCTCAAGAACTCTCATTTCTAACATTTATTTTGCAAATACATCAAGGGAAGACAACATTTAATTCTGATATATCCTGGATATCACATTGGTTTTATTTAAATTGTGTTCTGTCAAAAAAGGTCACAATTGTTTATCTTTCCTTTTTGTTTCCAGATGAATCCAAACAGGAGAAGTGAGGGTGTTGCCATATTTCTTTGTGCGACTTGTGAATAGAAGAGTGACAAAGAATTCTTTCATGCATTAATGTGAAGCTGGATCAATTAGAGCCTTACAGATACTACATTCCTGACAGAAATGTCTCATTCACCAACAGCATAAGCGTTCCAATTGATGCCTAATTTACTCTGACAGAGTTGTTGATTTATCCGAAAACGAATTCTATCAAACCTGAAGACTTCTCTCCTTAATTACATTTTAGCAAACAAGCACAACAAGATCCCATGAATACTAAGAGCTTTTAAGATATTCAGCAGAGATTCACAAAAGGGCAATAATAACTTATTTTCCCAAAATATAGGGAGGTGAAGGTATCTAGAGAAAAAATAAATAAAGCAAAACAAGTACCTTATTTTTGTCTAAATTGGTTGAGAGCAAGTGATGTAAAAAGACAACCCAGTACAAAATATTTAAATATACTTTCAGTAGGACTATTCACAGGCTAAAATTAAGTTTGTGTACATAAACTGAGAGCTGTAATACAGAATCTTAAATGACTACACCCTTCATGCAAAAGCTTATTGTTCACATAATAATAATAATTTCATAGATTGTGTACATGTGACTAATAAAGTACAGCAATAAACACATCTGTCAGAGGTTTTCTCGATGGCTTTGTGTAATAAACAACCTGAAAATTAGCTAAACTGTAACAGTTAACTATTTATTTCAGACTTTACTTATTTACTGCTCCTTTATAAGCTAGTTTACATGTTCTGTTGAACAATGTATTCAGAACTGAGCTCTGAAATACATGGGAGATTTGCTTGAATGATGAAAGCAATATTTCAAATTTACTGAATTTTTGCTGAAAAATACCAGTACTATCTTTTCCTGACTTTTTAAGGATTTTTTTTTTCCCAGCAGACCAAATATAACATGTATTTTACAATATTAAAGAGCAGAAACTGGGTGTGCCACAGGCTCAGAAAGTCCATAGTAACTATGTCAGGAGTTTTGAGAGTCATAGAGGCATTTAAACAAATTGATAGGAAATACACAGAAATTAATGACTCCTGTATTTAGGAAATAAAAAATGTCTGCTGCTCTGACAGTTCTCAGCCATATTTTTTATATTAGGACCCAAAATTTATATTAGTAGTAATATAGTCTGAATGATTCAAAGAGGGATAAAAATCAAATGTGCATTTTCAATCAAGTTTGTAGTTTAAAAAGTTGCAAAAACCATTAATGTTTTCATTAGCAAGCCTGCAAGTCTTTGTTGAATGTCACGAAGACACAACTGCAACACATTTTTGTCTATTTTCACTGATAGTGTTTCTGTACAATGTTTGTCATTCCGAATCTCATACAGTATGATTTTTCTGATCTACCAAAGTGAATCAAAGTAATAAAATATTAAGTCAAATTATGTTAACAGATTGCTAATCAGCAAAGATTCTTTATGCATTTTCTGTGTAAAAGTATTTTCTTAATAGTTTGAAAAGCTCTGGATTATTAAGCAATTTAGTTTAATAGCCATTTGATTAGTACATATAAAATACTTGGCTTGCAAACTCAAACCCAACTTGTTACACTATTCCTTTGCCAGTGTATAAGCACACTTGTTTCTTTTAAGGCATTATTTTGACTTGTAACATCTCCATGACATAGATTTCCCTAAGGTGCTGTCATCTTTTTGAAAGCTTTCTGCTAGATCAAAGTACAAGATAAAACTGAAATTACATCAATGAAATAAACTATTAATATGGAACTAATCTTTCTAGCAAAACCTTCACAAATAAAACCTCTTTGAAAGGTTTGTGAAAAGAAATTATTGATTTTTTTGGTGAAATTTGTCAAGGCTTATGCTGTGAACATATTTTAGCCCCCTCTAGCAACTTATGACAAATGTAAAAATGGTATAAAAAGATGGACAAATAAAACTTTTTCTGCATAATATGTGGTTAGAAGACCTTAAAGTTGGTACAAATAATTATATATAATATCTATGGTGTGCAGATAATTGCAAAAATAACATTCCTGTGTAGGCTCAATGAAGTAAAACATAATGCTGCCAGAACTCTTTACAGTAAACTTTCAAGTTTTACTCTTCAGTGTGCAGACCAGGTGCTATTATCTCTATTCATGATGTTTTATAACATAACAAGCCATGTTCCTTTTTAACACTCCTTGTGATTAATTTCATTACAGTAAATGGTAAAACCTGCCATTTTAATTTCACTGAATATGCCTGTTAATGGATCCATTTGGCAAGACACAGGAACATCTAATTGTCAGTCATTTCACAGTTTAACTGTACACAGATTTTACTTGAGATTATGCTCTAACAATGCTGATATAATTGGATATCAAAGACTTGTTTACTTTTATGAAAAATAAATAGTCTAAAATAGTATTCGGAACATAGTCTATCACATAACTTTACATATAAGCTACTTGACAGAAGTAACTGTCTTTTACTTGGGTATATAAATTTGTTACAATCTTGTGCATTCAGAACTGTACTTACAAATGCTGCATTCAAAATTATTTCCAGTTGCACCTACTTTTCCATCTACTCACTATTACTTCCATCTACATACAAAATAGTATGTCATTCCTGCTTTCAAAAAAAACTGTAAAAAGAATCATAGAATCACAGAATCATTAAGGTGACCTCAAGGATCATCCAAGTCCAACCCAACACCACCTAACTCACTAAACCATGTCCCTAAGCACCACATCTACACGTTTCTTGAACACCTCCAGGGACGGCGACTCCACCACTTCCCTGGGCAGCCTGTTCCAATGCCTGATCACTCTTTCAGCGAAGACAATTTTTCTAATATCCAGCCTAAACCTCCCCTGGTGCAACTTGAGGCCACTTCCTCTTGTCCTATCACTTGTTACTTTAGAGAAGAGCCCAGCACCCACCTCACTACAACCTCCTTTCAGGCAGTTGTAGAGAGTGACAAGGTCTCCTCTCAGCCTCCTCTTTTCTAGGCTAAACACCCCCAGCTCCCTCAGCTGCTCCTCATCAGACCTGTGCTCCAGACCCTTGACCAGCTTCGTTGCCCTTCTCTGGACCTGCTCCAGCACCTCAATGTCTTTCTTGTGGGGAGGGGCCCAAAACTGAACACAGGATTCAAGGTGCGGCCTCACCAGTGCCCAGTACAGGGGCACAATCACTGCCCTAGTCCTGCTGGCCTCACTATTGCTGATGCAGGCCAGGGTGCCATTGGCCTTCTTGGCCACCTGGGCACACTGCTGGCTCACGTTCAGCTGGCTGTCGATCAGCACCCCTAAGTCCCTCTCTGCTGGGCAGCTTTCCAGCAACTCTCCCCCGAACCTGTAGCGTTGCAGGGGCTTGTTGTGACCAAAGTGCAGGACCCAGCACTTGGCTTTATTGAACCTCATACAATTGGCATCACCCCTTCAGTCCAGATACCTCTGCAAAGCCTTCCTACCCTCAAGGAGATCAACACACCCGCTCAATTTGGTGTCATCAGCAAACTTCCTGAGGGAGCACTCAATCCCCTCATCCAGGTCATCAATAAAGATGTTAAACAGGACAGGCCCCAAAACTGATCCCTGGGGAACACCACTGGTGACCGGCCACCACCAGGACTTAACTCCATTCACCACAACTCTCTGGGGTCAGCCATCCAGCCAGTTTTTTATCCAGCAAAGGATGTTCCTGTCTAAGCCATGAGCCACTAACTTCTCTAGGAGAATGCTGCAGGACACGGTGTTGAAGGCCTTGCTGAAGTCCAAGTAGATGACATCCACGGCCTTTCCCTCATCTACTAGGTGGGTCACCTGGTCATAGAAGGAGATCAGGTTGGTCAAGCACAACCTTCCTTTCACGAACCCATGCTGGCTGGGCTTGATCCCCTGGGTGTCCTGTACATGCCATGTGAGCACACTCTTCCCTGGTATAGAGGTCAGGCTGACAGGCCTGTAGTTCCCCGGGTCCTCCTTACGGCCCTTCTGGTAGATGAGTGTCACACTGGCAAGTTTCCAGTCTTCTGGGACCTCCCCTGTTATCCAGGACTGTTGATAAATGATGGAGAGTGGCTTGGCAAGCTCCCCTGCCAGGTCCCTCAGTACTCTCGGGTGGATGCCATCTGGCCCCATAGACTTGTGTGTGTCCAGATGGAGTAGCAGATCATTAACTGCTTCCTCCTGAATTGTGGGAAGGTTATTCTGCTCTTTGCCCCTGCCTGCCAGCTCAGGGAGTTGGCAGGCAGGGACCCTGAGCATAACTAGTCTGACTATTGAAGACTGAGGCAAAGAAGGCATTAAGCACTTTAGCCTTTTCCTCGTCCTTGGTGACAATGTTCCCTCCTGCATCCAACAAAGGATGGAGATTCTCCAAAGCTCTCCTTTTGTTGTTAATGTATTTGTAAAAACATTTTTTATTACCTTTTACCACTGCAGGAGGTTGAGTTCCAGTTGGGCTTTTGACTTCCTAATTTTAACTATGCATGACCTGGAAAGATCCCTGTACTCTTTTTGGGTTGCCTGACCATTCTTCCAGAGATTGTAGACTCTCCTTTTTTCCCTGAGTCCCAGGAAAAGCTCTCTGTTTAGCCCGCCTGGACATCTTCTCTGACACTTTGTCTTTCTAGAGATGGGGACAGCCTGTTCCTGTGCTTTTAAAACCACCCTCTTGAGGAATGTCCAGCCTTCCTGGGCGCCCTTGCCCTTCAGGACAGTCTCCCAAGGGACTCTCCCAACCAGTGTCCTAAACAGCCTAAAGTCTTCCCTGCAGAAGTCCATGTTAGTGGTTTTACTGGCACCTCTCCTTACTTCACCAAGGATCGAGGACTCTATCATTTCACGTTCACTTAGCCCAAGATGTCCTCCAACCACCACATCTCCCACCCGTCCTTCTCTGTTTGTGAACAGCAGGTCAAGCAAGGCACTTTCCCTGGTAGGCTCGCTTACCAGCTTTTTCAGGAAGTTATCTTCCACACACTCCAAGAATCTCCTAGACTGTTTCCGCTGTGTTGTATTTCCAGCGGATGTCTGGCAAGCTGAACTCACTCAAGAACAAGGGGGAGCGATCACGAGAGACTTCTGCCAGCTGCTTATAGAATGCCTCATCTGCTTCCTCCTGCTGCGAGGGTGGCCTGTAACACACTCCCAGCAGGATATCAGCCTTGTTAGCCCTTCCACTCATTCTTACCCATAAGCAATCAAACTTATAATCACAATCCTCAATTTCTATACAATCAAAACACTCCCTAACATACAGAGCCACCCCACCTCCTCTCCTTCCTTGCCTATCCCTTCTGAAGAGCTTATAGCCACCCATTGCAGCACTCCAGCTATGAGACTCGTCCCACTATGTTTCTGTGATGGCCACTAGGTCACAGCTGTTCTGCTGCACAGTGACCTCCAGCTCCTCTTGCTTGTTGCTCACACTGCGTGCATTAGTGTAGATGCACTTGAGCTAAGCTGTCGGATCCACTCCTACCCTCAGTGTGCCACCACTAGGTTTGTCTGTGATGGGCCTGGGAATTCCCCCTTCCCCCTTCGAACCCAGTTTAAAGCCCTCTTGATGAGCCCTGCCAGCTTGTGAGTGAGAATCCTCACCCCCTGCGAGACAGGTGAACTCCATCTGTTGCTAGCAGGCCTGGTGCCTCATAAGCCTTCCCATGATCAAAAAACCCAAAACTGCAGCTCTGGCACCAGCCTCTGAGCCAGGTGTTGATCAGGTGTGTTCTCCTGATCCTCTCAGTATTCATCCCTGCCCCTGTGGGGATTGAGGAGAACACTACCTGTGCTCCTGATCCTCTAATTGATCGCCCCGGTGCCCTGAAGTCCCTTTTAATTGCTTCCGTACTTCTCTCCACAACCTCATGGCTTCCAACCTGCATGACCAACAGTGGGCAGGAGCTGTTGGTATCAGACCACGGAGCTTCCTGGTGACGTCTCTAACCTGGGCCCCAGGGAGGCAGCAGACTTCCCTGTGCAAAGGGTCTGGCTGACATATTGGGCCCTCTGTTCCCCTCAAGAGGGAATCACCGATGACCATTACCCTCCTTTTTTTCTTAACTGAGGCAGTCACAATGCGTGGGGCCGATTGTCTCAGCTTAGGCGACCCCCTGGATGGACCTTCACCTTCCTCCTTATTTTCCTGGCCCTCTAGTTCCAGTGCCCCATATCTATTGTGTAAAGGCAATTGGGAGGGTGAGGAAGGTTGGGAGGGGATTCGCCTGCCCCCCCGCCCCGGGCTGGGACCTGTTTCCATTCTCCCCCTTCTCTTAGGTCCCTTCCTTCGCCCTGCTGGCAAGAGGGGAGGGGATCCTCTGCTTCTTGTGGAGCCTCTGTCTCCTGCCTTTGCCCCAGGGACGGTAGGGTGCGGCTCCACCAATCTATCTCCTGCTCACACTCCCTGATACTCCTCAATCTTTCCATTTCTTCCTGCAATTTGGCCACTGTTCCAGGAGCTGGTCCACCTGGGCACACCTATTGCAGGATGGTTTGTCTCCCATCCCCACCCCAGGAGAGTAGTTTAGGCACCTCCCACATAACAGGGTCTGTACGGTTGCCTTTGCCATCTGAAGCTCTGTCTGCATGGAGGCATCGGCCATCCCAGGACCCCTCAGCCAGAGCTGCAGCCTTAGTTCTAAGACGAGTGCCTACCATTCTGACGGGAGGGTCAGGTAGGACGTCCGTGCTTTTCCTGGCCTTTAGTTCTTCCCTCCTTCTCAGAGGAACCCTGCCTGCCCGCTCTGCTCCTACGGCTGCCTTAATGTCCCGTGAATAAACAATAAAGCATCAAAATTCATTAACTACATATACAAACTCTTTGGAATACTTGATAAATAGTTTGACAACTTTGACAAGAAAACTAAAAGCTGCAACAAATTTCACAATTAATTTTCAGCAGTTTTAAATAATATCTACATTGTCCAACACAGAAAAGTGAAAGCTCAAAAAACCCTCAAACCAAATAAAGTAGAAATGGCATTACAATTCTCAAAGTAGCAAAGTCTAGTGAGTATAACGTTTTAAATAGCAAAAAATGAAACTTTGTGTCTTCATTACGTTCAACAATAGTTTAGTTAAATAGTTTAAAGTCTTTTAGCCTTCTCACTTCCTCATTTTCAAATTCTTGAAATATTTGAAGTAAAGATACTCACTTTAAGTTTCCACAGGTGCCCATACAGCAATGATAATACAACCTATAAAGAGTAACCTAGTTCTTTGCTGTGAACCTCAGATTACTGAATAGTATATTTCGTATGCAGCAATCATTCTGGTTTTAACAGAAACCCAGAAAAACATTACAGAGTGCACTGCCCATTATCAAAAACGCAATATAAAACAGGCTACGATCTTAAAAAACACTACATTCTTAGAACTGACAACTACTGCAAATGTTTCAGAACATTTCTGATTATTCAAATAAAGTTCTGTATTTGTCACCGGAATTGCTCTATTTTAAATATCAACCTGCCCTCAAACAGAGACTGTTTTGCAGCTGTAAGCTTTTCACCTGGAATGGAATGGTTTACTGTGCAGTGCTCCCTGACACATTCAAACTGCTCCGTAACAATGAATGCAAAAAGAAATGCAAAGGCATCCACTGCTTGAACCTCAGAAGCAGAGTAAGTAAAAGCCCTGTAAATTTGGAACAATTCTGACTTTACTAGTAAGCAGTGGCATAAACATACTGGATGCTTACTACAAGAAAAAATACACATTTTATAGTTCACTCACAAGTACACCACATGAACCCCAATGAGATCAAACCAGACTGACAGTGTTCAGTATCTTCAACTGAGTTGCAATTTTCAGTTGAAGCTGCTGAGCCTTCTATTTTGTTAACATCTCTTTGTTATAGTTATTCATAAACTGACATACACAGAGGATCTGTTCCCTGCTTTACAGTGCCAGAAATATCCTTTCTTTACAGTTCACTCCATGATGAAGAAGCAGTTTTGCTTGCTTCAAGTCAAGCAAAAAGATCATAGCTACCTAAATCACTAGCAAAATTTACCATATATACCATACACGTACACTAAGGATGGATTTTAACTTCAGAGTAATAAACCTGAATTTCTGTGACTTAATGTAGGAGAGCCAGCTTCTAAACTTCCTTTTCAATAAATGATGATTTAGCAAAACAGCCTAGAAAGAGATTTAGCTCAAGGCAGACACCTTAGGTGGGATTCAGCTGATTAAACTTAGGCATGTATCACCATTTGAGACACCATGGGGCATCAAGGACTTCTACAAAGAAATGATACATAAACTCTTGCTATAGATTGGAGAGCTCAAGCAAATTATTACAATGAAGATAACTTCCTGTTTCAGGATGCTATCTGAATTGGTTCATGTGCAGTCAGTTCAACAGCTCACTCCTAACTGCATCTGCAACTATTTTCATTGAGGATAATGGCTCACAAAGGGTCACCAGCTGATGAATCATCAGCAAGTATTCAATGTGCACAACTGATGGAGATTATTAGAAGACTCAGCATATAAAAGCCTGGAAACAGCTGACAAATATCTACACATCACACTGCTACTGCATCTCTTGGTGCTGTTGCTTCACCTCTGGTACTATTATCCTGCTCCTGATAGCATTTCATTGCCTGAATATGCAGATTTTCTAATGTTCACCTTTGCCCTGTTCCCTCTTCTTTATTTTCTGACCATGCCCTCTTACATTCCATAGCTTCTGCTTTTCCCATAGGTCCTAGCCAGAGACCTAACATTTTGGGACTAACTGCACTGGGACACAATTTGTGCAGATGTACATACTGTGCTTCTTTACCATTTGTGCAGCCACTGGAAGACAGAAAGAATCACAGGCAACCCCTCCAGAGCTAATCTTGGTTCACTGTCTGAAAGTGTATACTCTAGCCTGGAGATGCAACGTGATCAAACTGAGTGACTGAGCCACAAGTAGCCTCTCCAGGCATGAGCTGGAGAAATTAATAATTTTTGTTATCCTTTATGTTTGTATAATGGCTGCTTTTCACTGGCTTTTTGGTTACCTCAACTGTTTACATGCTTTCATGTATAAGATCCCTTTAAGAACAAAAAACAAATACAATAGCTCTGGTCTACATGAAATAAATTTAACATACATAAAACATCCTATACTTATTCTGCCTCTCAGACCTTTGGTTGTTAAAGCCATTCCAAAAATTTTATATATACCTTTTTCACATTGAATTGCAGCGCAAAACAAAGCCCTTCTGTGAAGCACTCTGTCTGCAAAAGGATATTTACTGTAATAGTATGGATTGTTTTGGTTTCTGTTTTGTTTTTATTTTAGAGAACTTTTTTTCCCCTATACTCTACCTGAACACGTGGCTGGGACAAATTCTTCCACAGCAAGTAATCTGAAGAAGCTGACGTAGGTTAAGAGCTCACTAATCAGTTGTTCTATGTATAGCCTGCTGTCACTGTTCCTTCTCTTCCTGAAACTCATAAAATATTAAAAATAAATATAAATATTTTGATACCACGCACAGTAAATATCAGACCCTTTTTTCAAACTCCTCTTTTTCCACATGTTTGCTGCCTACTGTCATCATAAACACATTATTACACAAGCCAAGTCCATTTTTATTCATTTCAAGTGAAGTCAAATATATGCCAATTAAAAGATATAGAACAGGGAGATTAATTCTTGAGATGTTTTCAAATGGTTCTTAGATCACATTTTGAGGTTGCTATGGTGAATGCTCATCTGTAATGCAAAGGAAACAGGATTCAGCATTCTGCTCTGTATGAGAAATAATACTTTTTAAAATTGAAGCAAAAATACTTGCCACTTTATTTTCACAAATTTAAAGTATATTTTTATTTCTGATACTTGTTCTTGATAATACTAACACTGATCCTTGGTAAATTCAGTCTAACCAGGCAGCTGTAACAAATAAAAGTGCTATTTTATATTTAAATATTTAACTTTTTGTTAATATAGGTAGAATTTTCATAATCTTGTTCAATTATTGATTTCCGAAATGTATGCTCTGGATTAATAACATCAAAATTTAAAATTTATTTCCTTTTCTTCCTTTGTTCTCAACTAACATAGTAGCTAAAAAATATCACTGTTTAATTTTAAAATATTTGCACTTTGGGGTTTTTTTAACTGTATTTATGATCTACTCTTCTTTTAGTATCCATATCGCTAGTGTTCTATATAAAAAACAAAGTAATTAATGACTGATAAACTGTTTAAGAGTTTTCATAGTCATTCAAAGTAAGATTATGATACCCAATTCAACATGGTCATTCATGAACACTGGGAAACAACGAGTTCTCACGCTGAACCAGAAGTGATAAAAAAGGTAAAGTAGAAAGCAAATAATTCAAATAAGTGTGATACAGAACTGGTGTTTTTTTCTTGTTTGTGAAAGTTATTTCAGTTCAAAAATGATGTTTTTTTAATAACTATTTGATTTCAGCAGCTGAGATCTTAATTTCTCTACAATTTCGTACATGAACCTGATTTAGATAATTTTTGAAAATATTACAATGGAACATTTCAATGGTATTTTTAAAATAAAAGATATATTCTTCTTACTTGTTTTTAGCCCCTAACTTAACAAGTACATGACTCAGAACCTGGGAATCTCCCTGTATTGACTATACAGGAAGCATAAGAAAAATAACCTCTAAATTTAAGCACTTAAATTAGGTGCTTAAACTTAGATCCTAATTATTAATATTTCTCTGAATTATTAACTTATTCAGACTGTTGCATGATTAGTCATTGGAGAAATTAACAGTGTGAGTAAAATCTTTCAGTGAAAATATCCTTCAGTATCTAAGCAGTGATAATAAAAATCAGTCAACAGATTTGTAATAAAACCCTGCTTCTTTGTCTGAGGCATGCCCCAATTTATAGAAATGTTGGAACAGTTATACATTTGTGTTTGTAAAAGTTTATGAGATAATTTCTTTTCAGACAGCATTATATTTATTACAGATATGCGCTTATAGAAAGAATTAAACTTGTCATATTTTAGGACACTGTCTTTTGGAGTTATATTCCACGAATAACATTAATCTAATAACTTCTCTGGAATTGGAAAAAAACAAACCAAACCAAACCAAACCAACAACAGAGCTTAAATGAAAATGGAATTTTTAAAAAAAGAAAAAACCCCAAAAAACAAACAAACAAACCCAGTCGCACAATAATTCACTGTTGCTGTTGCATATACAGCCACCTACCTTACTATGGAAAAAGTAGGCTAAGGATGAACTTTTAGATGCTTTTAGTATTCTATGGTTTTGGTCGCCTTTGTTGGATTTCCATCTTCATGGCAGTTTATTTTGCATGCTATCCATTTGCTGATATAAAACAGCCTGAAGGGGTAACTCTATTGCAAATATATACATTGTCACGCCACGTTTTCTTTATGCATTTCTCCCAAGCCTGCTGTAATACAATCTGTCTTCATGTCAGCTGGACACTACTTCCCCTAAGCTCTGCATCAGCCTTTCTTCTACCATTCTGTTATTTCTTAAACATAAACCATAAGACTAATAGCCATGATAAAATTCATATAGACAGGTGGTACTGCTCTCTCCATGCTGTCAGGAAAAAGAGGCTCATTACTTAAAGAGCATTATGGCGAGTATTTCAGGGAGTGGCCATGTATGTACTCTGGTATCATGCATCTGTGCCTGGACCAACAATATTTTTAAGAACTTATGTAATCGCAAAGGTGAACAGAAATGTTATGTGTGGCATGACACAAAGTCGACTGATGCCCAGGCATATCCTTCTGTGGCAAAATCCAAAGAGATCTGTGAGCATATGTGGAGAGAAACCTTCCAACCTCCTCTCCCCAATCACTCATTGAGATTCTTTGTTGGGAAAACTACAAGATCTAGAAATGAAAATAGGCTTCTCAAATCTTAGGGATCATTGCAGATAAAAACCAATCATTTATGGTTCTAACACAGTGACACACTGCTGTAGGACTGTATATTAACACTCGCAACTTAGGAGCTGTCCTCTTTTAGGAGAAAAAAAGAAAAGAACATCCTGGTGATTCAGCACCAGTGTAGTTTATGCCTTGATAATACAAACTGTAGGGTTTTTTTTTCTTCCATAACTATTGTCTAGCATATAATTTCCAGACTAATGAGTTTCTCTCTCCAAACTTAGTCATTCCATATGTGAAAGCATTCCATTCCTTTGATTCTCAAATTACATGAATAAAAATACATAAGTTGGTTTTCAGTATTCTTTGGAGTCAATGGAAGGGTGAGTCACATTTTCCCTTGCTCCTGTGGTGATGAATTCTACATACTACATACTTCGGGGTGGTTTTTTTGGCAGGGAAATCTATTTGTCTTTTGAAAAAAAAAAAAAAAAAGATGCTACAAAATCAAGTTTGGGTTTTTTCAGTAAAGATTTGAATTCAGTGCTGCTTATTCATTAGAATAAGTGCAAGAAATTGTTCAACCCAAATTTTACAGTTAAAATGAATTATCCAAGCCATGGCTTAAAGACAAATGTTTCCAAACTAAAGTACTAATTTATGTATTTGTTTGTATTATAGAGATAATTTCTATCTAGAACAGAGACTCATTCAATACACAACTATTTAAAGGAAGGAATTCTAAAAAAAAGGTGCAATACATAGACAAAAATGACCTGTATTTATATATTGGTGCAGACATGTAAAAACAATAGGTAATTTGAAAATTTTTTTTAAACCTGCATATCTGTTTAATCCTACCAGTTTCCTACTACTGAAGAATGGGTGACATTTATTTTATACTACTTCTAACACTGAACTAAGCTTTAAAAACCAAACAGAAAACGAAGAGACACTCTATAAATTAAGGATTATATTGGATGTCTTTCAAAGACATTATGCTAATTTTCACAAGAAGAAAGACAGAGAAGAATGTGCCAGACTGAAAACATCAGTTCAAGTAAATGATTGTCCTGACACATGAAACTTCAAGCAAAATTGCACATTCATGACTAAGGAAGCATGGTTAAGGAGTAATGATACTCATGTAAGATTTAGAAAGCCCTAGGTGAACTTTCCCTTCTGAAAGATTGCATTAGTAGGACAGCTACATAAATTTGAAGCCTGATTAAAAAACAAGAAAGAGGAATGAAGTACCCAAAGTGTGCCTTCTGTGGAATTTAAATACCTACTCCCCAAACTGTAATATTAAAAATCTGTGTAAACTAATGCTGGCTATAAAAGTGCTAAAATGGTTTTAATTTCTAATCAATTAATTAATTAATTAGTGACCACCTGATATTCTGCTTCTGCATGTGCCTTCAGTGTTGAAAACCAATCAATAATTTGGCATTCAGGTCATTCAGGATGAAGTGACAATCCAAGAGCCAGTTGTTCTATCATTTAGGCCATACTTGCACAGGAACTACAGTTAGAGCCACAGCTTTCCTTCAAATCATGTAACGAGGAAGACATGGCTTCTTTTATGCAACAACACTATAATGTAGCAAATCTAAATAAATTCCCTTTTGTGTCTGAGAGAAACCTACATTTGCAATCTCCTCCAGAATATTTTACTGTTTTGATGTAAGGACACTTTCAACCTTTCCTGTTGAATTTCTATGAATTTGTACCAAAAAAAAAAAAAAAAATCAATTTTGTTAAAAATAGACATAAAGCAAGACTATAACCTGCTACAGAATCCTACAAATAGTTTGCTTTTGAGTCCCTGCTCCCTGCTGCAGAGCCTACACAGCTCCACATTTTGTAAGAGACAATCATTGAACAAAATACATAAGCAATTCTAAAAACTCCTAACAGATCTAAATACAAAACATAACTTTAGGTTTGAGAGAAGTAACATTATGAACCTTGTGTACTGAGTAGGTAAAATGAGCATTTCTACAAATAAGTCTTAGATGCTTTTCTGAAAATCCTGCTTGGTCAATATGAATAGTGGTATGAGTGGGAGAAAAAGACACAGGACAAATCTTTTGTCCAGATTAGTGAACAGTGGCCATTGGAAAGGCCAGTATAAATGCAGTAAGCTCTTTAAAATAAGGAATAATATATGTTTTTTTAAAATAAGTAATTAAGCATTTTGACAGACTAGATGGATTTTAAGAACATTTCTAATTTGCAAATTTTTTTGCAAAGTTGGGATTTAACCACATAACCAAATGCCAATATTTCTAACTTGATCTGATCAATCTAATAAGTGTGCTAAGGGGCTATTCTAAGCAAGATTTTTTTTTTTTTTATATCCTCAACAATATCTAAAGTTGAAGAAAAACCAGACATCAGTTAGATGTATTGAATGTGTCTAACTTTACAATGTAAAAACAAAAAATATCCTATTTGAAATTCTACAGATAGCCTTGATCTACTTGTAATTATTCTCTTTTAGATCTGTAAAATTGTAATTCATGCTCCCAGTCTTAGAGAGATATTTTACTTTAAAGTAATTTTGTTCTAACAGATGGGCCAAAGATAATTTACTCTACATCTTCCTAGATATTAAGAAATATCCAATATCTGCGACAGGCAGGCTATTTATCCTGTACTTAAAGCTTTCTCAGCAGGACCATCTCTTCAAGTGTAATTTCACTAGCAACTACAAATTCTTTAGAAAACCAATATTTAAAAATAATAAAAGGTAATAGCAAAATACAAATACTAATACTGAGGCCAAAGTGGGTATCAGTAAATAGTCATTAAATTGTTCTGTGTAATTGAACACTTTAATAATAATTATACCATTCTTTTTCCTATCTGTGACATTTCAATATGCTAGAACCATTTGAACTACAGGATGCTTCAGTTTTCATTGATCACAGGCATCTTAAAGTTAGATGTCTGCCAAAATCAGTAAACTTGGCTTCCTCTGTGTGAACTAGGACAGAGACGGGGTATTTGCCCTGGTGTCCCACGCAGCAGTTAGAAGAACCAAGTACCCTTTGCTTACTTTGAGATTTAAGTAACTAAATGTTGTTTTCTGCTTGCAGGAGGTCTATGAAGAGGTGCTTAAGATCCCATTTACATTTAGAGAAGATCTAGGGCTAATTTCAGTTTCCTACACATCTTTAACCATGTAGGGACATTTTAGATACTCTAGGCTATCCAATAAATCCACATGGGTTTTGCAGAGCTGACATGGGAACCGCGGGAGCCCTATGACTTTCTGCAGCCACAGCCTACTTGCAGCTATGTGTCGATAAATAAATTAACCTGTTGGTGTCATTTTCAGTAGTTTGAGGCAACCCTGAGAGCCTGCAGTAGCCACTCCAGGAAGCTGTGGGGTCTTCCATAAGCCTAAGCAGCATGCATAAATAGCAAATAAAATGCCAGTAGATGGCATTATATCCCAAGATCTTACATGGCACTTTGCATTAAGAAATATCAAAGTCAAGACTCAGTGAACCCCTTAAGTTACTGAAAGTCTTGTCTGCATGGAATTTTAGCTGCTTAAATTCAGGAGAGAGATTCAAGGACCTTTAAGCTGAGATAGTCTTTGTGTTGACGGTTTTAGACAAAAATTTCAATTCAAGTTACAGTACTGGACATGCTCTGTATTATTTCCAGCTTGCTGACTGTTTATTCACCTGTTTCAAAGCTCAGCCTGTCCTGAATTCAAGAAAGTGATAGCCAGCCCGGAGACTGCTTTGATCTACCTTCTCAGACCATGCTGAACCCCCTTGCATTTGGACATAAATGCCTTTGGCTACACAATTCAGTTTCCCAGAGGTGACTAGCTAGAGGCATGAAAAGTAAATAAAATATGTAGAAGCCAAAAGTTTAGGCTCCAGCTTTTCCTGTTCCTTGATTTTCATATTCGCTGACTTTGACATCTGGAGTACAGTACCAGTCTGAGATTCAATATAAAGTCAAAATTTCCTACCAATCTATTCTAAGTATCTGGAGTCAGCCTTGAGAATCTCACTCAAGAGCTGAGTACTTAAATACACACATTTGTACAATTGAGTATCACCTAAGCTGTTTTTCTGAATGCCTGTCCATTGCTGTTGCTAGTAGGATATAATTAATTCCAAGAATTAGTGAATAGTTCTGAGTTTGGTGGGACTTACACATTTGGCACTACTATACATAGCTATTCACAGTGTATGACCTTGTCTGTATAGATCTTTACTTGAAGCTGTTAACTCCAATCCCAGGGGATGTCCTACCCTTTCCTGAAATAAGTAAAAAGAGAATTATGAGCTGAAAATATTGCTTCAGAAGGTAGATGACATGAGAAAGTATGAGGACAATGGCCACTGAGATAAGAAAGACTTCATTCAATAATAGACTTTGAGAACAAAATTAAAAACCCAGAAAAAGATGCAAGCTGGCACACGACACTGACTGTGAATGACAGCGCAATCCTGCCAGGGCTGCTCGGGCTGCTGGCTCCACGGAGCCTTCCCTGACCGTCTGTGGTGGATGCAGTGTAACACCGGTAAAGGCAGCCTGCACTGCTGACTCCCAGCTACCTCTGCACTGGAAAGTGAGGGCTGTAGAAAGGAAACCACAATAAAGCTGGAACATATCTCCCACTCCAGGAATTACCACTTGCTGTGGTAAAAGTCTTTTCCTCACTTCCCCTTCTCCATCCCACCCAATTACCTGCCTTACTTTTTGAAATATCTCCTTTTCCCTTGGTGATTCCCCACAGAGTATCACTTACAGGTATACTGGCTGTTTTTGATAAATGGTATCAATTATTAACAGAATTTTCATGTCAAAAAGGGCAATTACAAGAAGAGCAATGCTAAAATGAAACATTTAAGGAAGCAGCGCCACTTGCTGGGACTGTTGGTAGAAATACTGCCAGTAGTAAAGGAACCATAGAGGAATCTCTGCTGCTCATAGAGAATTCATAGAAGATGAAAGCAAGAATTAAAAACCCCCAATGAAAGACATAGCAAAGGAAAATATGTCTTGCCATAAAAGTTAGTGAAAAAGAAAAGTGCAGTAATTACCAACTAATAAAGCATTTTGAGCTGTATCTTCTATTACTGTGATACAGGTGAATATATTGCTATTTTCACCATTTGTTTTATACAAGTGGGAGAAATATTCACTTGAGTGGTTTACTACGTAAAAAGCATTTGTAGCAAAAAATATGAGAAAAAGCACAGAAAGTAAGAGCCAAAAAAATCAAAAACAAAAAAGAAAAGGATCAGTTTCCAAGGACATGTCCTTGCTGGTAAAAACTTCACTTCTTTTAAAATAATATACACATGAATAAACATAGCAGAAAGTGATTTTCAAAATCACTGGTCTAACTAATTAAATTATTATAAATACAAATAAGTCTCATTGACTTCAATAGCTTGCTCTCATTACCTTACAGTTAATTTTTTACCTTTGTCTTCTGTAACATAAATATGTAGCTTAATTATTGTGCACGTGTATAAAATTATATAAGACCAACATGGGATACCCTTTCTGGAAAGAGAAGGAGGATAGAGATATATGATAGACGTTATTGTCATCCCTTAACTTACTATCTGATACTTAGAATTTATCAAACTAAACATACAGAAAATAAGAATTTGTATATTTTATAACATAGAAAAGAAGTCCCTAAGCCAAAAATTAGTGCCAAGAATGAAGAAAATTTAATAGTGTTGAAATCTGTGAAGAACAAACACTGGATGATGTCATAAGCTATAGATTTTCCACTGCTTCCATGATGATTTAGGCTCACCATTATTCAGTATAAACATATTTTTATGGGAATCAGACTTAACAGCAGTAACAACTACACTTCTGCTGACAAAGATCTGCCCTTTACTTCTACAAGATCTGGAATCAGAGAAAGCTTTCTCAAATACCACACCATTTTATATATTTATTTATTTATAAGGAGATAATAATGCTAATTAAAAAATCCTATAGTTTGGTACAACACAGATCTCAACTACTTCATTTAATATAAAAAATAGTTTAATTGATTCTTTCTTAGATGAAGCCATAACCCAAGTCAAAATGTCTTTAAGCCTCACTTTACTATTTCCAGGGCAAAGTGATGCATGTAAATGACAGCAGTCCACGTATTCATTATGGATGTATACTTCACCAGACCTACACAGATGCACAGGTATCCATAAATAATACCATGCTAATAAAAACATTCACCTAATTTAACTTTTTATATAAATTATTTCCGTTATTTCCTAAAATCTATTTTAATGCTTTTGGCAGCTAACATGCTTTTAGTTAAAACACCTACCCACTTCTGTAGTCTGGTCTCTATTACTGCAAGATGAGTGACTTTTTAGGCATTGACTCCTAAGCAAGCCATATTGATTAGGAAAGTAATTAATAAATGTAGGGCAGGAATTACATAAAGACTGAAGTTGTATTATCTGAAGTAAGGCAGAATCCATTAATGAGAAATAAGCCAACTTTTGGGTGTTTCGGTTAGATATTCTTATTTCATCTTTCCTTTTCACTGGTTCCTTGAGTCTAATTCTGCACTTTTTCTCACCACTTACCCATTCCCTTCCCTCCGCTGTCTTAACTGCTACCACAGCCGTTCGACTACTTTCACTCCCATTCTTAATTTACTCAATTATGTTTTTGCTTTGAGTTTACAGCAGTAAATATTAGTTATTTACCAATCTGTCTTGTTTCATTATGTTTCATGTGTTTGGTGATGCAGGAGGAGGGCACAGTGGCAGAGTGTCTGTTTTCAGAGACACAAAACAAAGCTGAAGTGATCCTCTGACCATCCATTCATTAGCTGAAAACTTCTCATATGCTACTCAGTGAATATTTACAAGTGATTAATATACCAATTTAAATCAAGACCAATTTCTAAGCAATTCACACAAGGGGGAAAATGTTGCTCTCATAATGAACATTATTCAAAATCCAGCTCCATGTACAACTACGGAAGGAAAGGTTTTGAAACATTAAGAAAGTATCAAACTTAATACATAAAATTAATTTAAAATCTTCTTATTGTTGAACAGTATGTTATGAAGGCTACAAACCCTGAGGAAAACAGTAACTACTGCTGAAAACAGATCATATTGAACTATAACATGGTTATAACGGTACACGTTTTCTTATTAAAATATTCCTGTATGTCCTGGGTTCAGCTTAAACAGAGTTAACTTTCTTCATAGTAGCTAGCAAGAGGCTGTGTTTTGGATTTGTGCTCAGAAGAAAGCTGATGACAGTGATGTTTAGAGTTGTTGCCAGGACAGTCAAGATCTTTTCAGCTTCTCTGCTGGGCCAGTGTCTGCAGGTGCAGGAGAAGCTGGGAGGGAGCACAGCCCCAGTTACTAGCCCAGGATTTGATCTTAGGTTCAGGATTGAGACCCAGAGTGGCCAATAATCTATTCCATAACATACATGTCATGCCCAGTATGTAGGTTAGGGCACTCCAGAAGCTCGTCCCTTTTTGTTCAGGATCCCTTTTGCTCTCTTTCCAGGTCGGCTCTCTCAGGGTGGTCCCTCTTGCTTGGTCGCCTCCCTCCCTCAGTCAGCTCTTGGCCTGGGACTCTTGGGCCCTTATATCCATTCCAGGAGTGTGGTTTTGGGATCTTTAGCTGGGAATGGGCTGAGCCTTGGTCATCAGGTGGTGAGCAGTATCACTGTGTATCACACATTTGTATGTTATTATTTTCAATATTATTGTAGTTTAGTTATTAAATTGTTCTTATCTCAAACCTTGAGTCTTTTTTTCCCTTTACCCCTTTAATTCTCTCCCCCCATCTCTGGAGGGGTGGGGAGTGAGTGAGCGTTTTTGTGGGGTTGGCTCCCAGCCAAGGGTAAACTCGTCAAACTGTAAAACTACTATCAGGCAGATCTTCTGAAACAAAAAATCTGCAAATATGAAAAAGATACATAAAAGCATCTGCCAAGAAATTACATCCCACATCTTTTAAAATATAAACAGATTTAACAGTCTTAAAGTAAGTCAGTTGTGTTTTGCATTCTTTGGATATGCATCTGAAACTCTTAAAATATTTCAGAGATTGCATTAGTGGTCACACTGAAGATGACTGTAGGCAACAGAATCATCAGGTCATCTGCATGGGTCACCTGTGACCCACTGCACCGATGGGACTGCACACCAGGGAGAAGCCAAGTAAAGGCAAAGCATATATTGTATCACACAGTGGGGCACTTTGAATGTGCATCTCAATTTGTGTGCACATCCACACATACATACTGTGTAAGGCTTGTAAGATATTTAAGCCACAGAGTGTAAATATTTGTAAGACATAATTTTTTCTCAGAGGCAGACTTCACTGGGAATTGAAAGTGCTCAGCTTCTTGCATAGTGTGGACTCTTAAGCTGCTTTTGTTAGAACACATGTATCATCAGAAGGAAGAGTGACAAACTGCAGTGTTTTACCAGAAAATATACATGAACCCAACAGTGGTTTTAGTTATTCTGAGGATGGCCTCAAATAGATCATGTATAATGTATACACAGAGTATATGGATTTCTAAAGTACCAGCATTCCATTACCATCAGACATTAATAGATCAATTTGCTTGCATGTTCTCTGACAAACGAATACAGAATTATTTTAGCCAGAATCTGCTATTGTAGCATGATATCATGCACCTAATGGAGAGTGAAGCTGTGACACATCCTAGAGCTAGCCAAAGGCATGCCATATGGAATAGTAAGGCAATGCAACAAAGACCATAACGCAAGAAAATAAACAAAAAACCAAAAAAAAAAACCTCCAAAAATTCCATCTAAGCTAGAAAAATGATACATTGTTTTGTTGTATCTGGAAGTTAATTTCATCTTTCTAAAGGAAAAAAGAAATCATAGACAGATCCTCAAATACTCTGAAATGTGTAGGTTAATGCTCAGGATATTGAGTGTTTATACATCTATCTTCAAAGTGGTGAGAAGGCTTGAGGTATTTCTGAGAACTTCTGGGCAAGACTTTTTTTGGACTGCCAAGTAATCAGAATAAATTATGACTGCAATTTTCTTTTATAATGAGTATTTTAAACTAGGAATTCTCCAAAATCAGGTTTATTAACAGTAATGGGAATGGGGAAGGCTGCCACTTGGCTATGGAGGATGGGGGAGTGGGGGGAGCAGTGACCCTTTGTGTCACCCTCCCCGGTGTGGGCAGCAGCTGCCTCCAGTGGGCTCCTCTGCCACCTCCATCAGTGACCAGGGGCAGCCTGTCCCCTTCCAGCAGGTAGGAGAAACATTTCTGGCAGAGCTCCCCTGCAAACATATCCAAAGCACACAAACAGGAACAGGGGCTCGGCAGGGGTGTGTTAATACGGGGGTTTCCTGATAAATGCTGCTCATTAAAAGTAACCAGGAATGCTGTTACAGGCTGTTCCCTAGCGCAGGTAATGCTGCTTCTGCACTCCACATTGCAGCTTTTCCAGGAAAAGGTGGCAAAAAGTGCAATCTTTCATTGAATTATGCATAGTATATGGAATTTTTATTTCTGATCTCGCACTATCTTGATGGCCTAAACACAGTTTAAGAGAAACTAATAGAACAAGCTTGCAGGATACACAGATTTATCTAATACAAAATTAATCACAGTGATGTTTTGTTACACTGCATGCTATTTAAGTTTCATCTTGATGACACCATATAGCAAAACAAAAGGAAAAGTAAATGGACTGACAGATACTTGGTCTAGAAAAGAAATGCATTTGAAGTTTTGTAAGTGATAAAGATATACCAATTCAAACTTCTTTAGAAAATAAATGTATTTTTATGTATGGTAATTTCAATCATCTACTGATTGGAAACGGCACCAGCAAATCTTTATCTGGCTTAGCTGGTATTTACTGTTTCGTGTTGAAGAAATACGGTATACAGTTGCTGAAAGCAATTATGCAAACAAGAAATAATGTTCTCAGCTGTGCTCTTTAGACCCCTCTTACCAAGAATTAGCATATATAATAATATTAATTAGGAAATGTCAGAATGTTTTAATGCTAACAAAGATAAAATCATATAACAGAATTAAACTATACTATAAATAATTTTACTAGAACATTTTCATTTTTGTTTGTATGTCATTTTTTTCTGGTGAAACTGGTATGAAAATAAATATCTGATCAGTATTTTCTGTTTGCTTGTCTTTCAGGACTGTAGAGCCCCTTATTGCGGCCTTCCAGTACTTGAAGGGAGCCTATAAACAGGAGGGGGAGCGACTGTTTACAGGGGGTGATAGTGACAGGATGAGGGGGAATGGTTTTAAACTAAGAGAGGGGAGATTTAGGTTGGATGTTAGGAGGAAATTTTTCCCTCAGAGGGCAGTGAGGCACTGGAACAGGTTGTCCAGAGAAGCTGTGGATGCCCCATCCCTGGAGGGGTTCAAGGCCAGGCTGGATGAGGCCCTGGGCAGCCTGCTCTAGTGGTTGGCGGCCCTGCCCACAGCAGGGGGGTTGAAACTAGATGAACGTTAAGGTCCTTTTCAACCCAGGCCATTCTATGATTCTATGATTCTATGATATCAGACAAATTAGTAGTCATGCATACAGACAAAAAATTAGCAAAAGTATTGATTGAAAGATAGATCCTTTTCAGGCTCTTCTATTTCAGTTTAAAGCTTACAGGTTTTTATATTTCAATTTAAAATAATATTGAAATTTTAATTTATTAATACACTAATATTGAAATTTTCAATATCATAGGAAAAAGATGTAGCAAAAACATTTAGCTTAATTTAGTATTTAATACATAAATGTACTATTGAGTAAGCTAGTAGTTATGAACCAGAAGAGGAAGCTAAGGAGGAATGAGGTGATTGATCCTTAACATTTTCATGTTAGGACAGATAAATGCTAGTTGCTAAGTTTTAAGACAAAAGATTCCATAGATAATGTATACAAAATATAATTATTGTTTATGAGAATGCTTGAGCTTAGCCAAAAATTTTAATGCACTAGCTTAATTTAATACAAGTTACGCATTTGTTAAGCCATATACAGGAAAGTCAAATTTATACTTACATGCTGACTAAAAATATGTCTTTAAAGATTAAATACACACACTATGTTTCATTATATAAACTGTAAATTTGGGTAAGTGATGTGTAAATTCACTAATTGTCCCACACGGCTATTCAGCTGTCTACTCATCGTATCATTCTGATCTGTCACTTTACTGCAGAATTCAGAATGGTTTTGGCATTTGTAATTCCAATGAAAACACTTAACACCTGTATAATTGGCCTGTGGAAATCTAGGGGGCAAGATTCTAAGTAAATTACTTGTCCATATGGACTGCAAGAAAAGACTTACCCCAGTGCATGCTGCTCTGTGAAATTGCTTTGTTAATATCAGAGTTTTTATTG
Source organism: Pterocles orientalis (assembly GCA_011057875.1). Taxonomy (NCBI): domain Eukaryota; kingdom Metazoa; phylum Chordata; class Aves; order Pterocliformes; family Pteroclidae; genus Pterocles; species Pterocles orientalis. Next base: position 371,117 of record WKFP01013358.1, on the reverse strand, counting down.
CTCTTCACAGTTTTAAAATATTTCATCATTTAGGTTATTAATATTACATTTTTAAAAATGTATGTTAATTGCTTAATTTACCATTTTATTTTAGGAATCCATCTGCTTTGTATGCCAAAAGCATCCTGAAAATGTCAATTTGAATTAGTTTTGTTATGGTAAATACTGAACACAACATTATATTCTGTGCTTTCAGAAGGAAGCAGTGCAAAGACAATTTTCTAAGCAGCACTTAAAATGTTCATATACTAATTCTTCTGCCAGCTGTAATGCACTGCAAAAAAAAAAAAAAACCAAACAACTGTGAAAAGGCTCCGTCTAAAGTCTAGAGACAAAGCAGAAACTCATATTCAAAATCCCCTCCTGCTCTACAGGTCCTTCAAGTAGAAGGCTTCAAAAAGGGAGGTTTGGATGCAATGTACAGATATTTTGTTAAGAAACCAGTGCCTGCTTTTTTAAAATAAATTACTACAGCATGGAAACATGGTAGAAAACAGTACGAGAAAGCTCTTAGACATGGGTATCTTTATACTCACTCTCAAGTGAGTATAAAGGTTGACTGCCACCCCCACATTAATATTGCTGCAATTGTAAAGAGAGTCAATACAAGACACAGTCTCAGATGATTTCTCTCAAGGGAAAAATAATTCTCCAACACATAGTGCTTGTTAGACTGTCTCATACCAATGTGTGCCTCAGACCAATATAGTGGAAGAGATTTTGCATCCACTCCTGTCCCTGTAACTCTAGTCAGCTTTTCTTAAGTTAATCAAACCTGTGTCCAACAACTAATACTTTTTTCCCCTCTCTTTAATATTCTGGTACTTGCTTTATTTGGTGACTCCCAAATGTCCACTGATTTCCAGCCCAAACTTAATTACAGTATGCTTATGTACAGTTTTTCTTCAGTTGCAGTATTTTGGTTAAATGTATTATTTCTCTCTTTGCTGTTTTTTGTCTTTGCTCTGATGCATTTAAAGAGACAAAATACAATTTATGGTTACATTCTCAGTGTCCTCTGGTAAACTCTATTACCTTCATCACTCTAGTAACCTTCTAGAACTTCTGGAAATAAATAGCAAGAATGTGTGTATGGTGTCCACTTGCATAGTTAAAATCAGAAATGGAATGGAAAAAATTATTGGCCTTTAGGCCAAGCAATGTCAGAATGCTGGTTCGAGATAACTTCTGTCTCAAAGAGTTTTGCTTAATGTGTTATGATTTCTATTCCAGTAAAGAAGCACTGGGTTTTTGTTTTTTTTTAATTTATTTTTCATTTGAACCCAACATATTTGATTGTGTTTTCCTTCAACATGTGTTCACGCAATTGAGGTTGGATGCAGGAGCAATAATCAGTAGAAGCAATTCTCTGCCTGGCCCTAACTATGGCTACTGCATTTCCTATTATTCTTAATGGTTTGTCAATAGATCAATTAAAAATCAGTTTCCTTGACAGGAGATTTCATTGCATAATTGTAGGATGGAAATTATCTTGTGCCATCCTACTTTGGGAACACGAAACTCTATACAAAGAGTAAGCAAAATTCAAAGTAATTTCCATCTACACATTCTTACTAACCAGCCTGCATTTCTCCCCATACTCACTAGCACATGACATGCAAAAATGTAGTTTAATCTCCTAGGTCATATCTAAATTCTTAGTAAGATTCTTATTCAATAAGCATTTTTTTCTTTCTCCTGTTACTTAATTAATTTAGTTATATAGCTAAAAAATCTTCAGCTCACTCTGATAATTTTCATTTTGGCTCTGTAATTCCCAACCTCAGTACCATTTCGAACGAAAAACGACTAAAAATATTATAATTTGTGTTGAAGCATGTAGCAAAGTAATTGAAGTTAATGGAAATTCAAAGACACTTTATCTTCTTCTGTTCCTGAAATATTTTTAGGATAGCTCAAAGGGTTTATTTCCATATGAGAATAGGTGACAAGAAAATAATCTATCTAGTTCCACCATGTTTAAGCCAAAGTTTATAAATATTATCTTTGAAGCTGTTTTGCTTTCCTTCAATTAGTATTACTCACTGAGGATAAGGATTTTGTAACAAATAGGCTAAGGTTTTAGCGGGTTTCCCACCACTTTAGTGGCTTTCCTAAATTATTCTACTGTGCATTTCTTTTTTAAATTTCTTTTTAACCTTTTTTCTTTTTCATTTTTGTTCTCTCTTTCTTATTCTTTTCTGTTTTTTTTTTTCTTCCTTCTCCCTCTTTTTTAACTATAATAAGCACGATTAATCTACCTTCTCAGTGTGGTTATGCTGGACACCTACTTTCATAGATAACTAATCTATGTAATAACTAATTAAGTACAGTTTTTATACATATTTTAAAAATGTTATAGATGCTTCCCCCTAAGTTACCAGAGCTTACATGGAAAGATGTATACCATCAGTTTACTGGAAAACAAAACAATAAAGGTCCCAGATCAGGACAATGGAGATCTTTGTGTTTAATCCCACTGAAGTAAGATCATTTTTTTCCTCCCCCAGTCATAATCACGGTCTGAAGAAAGATTTAAAATGTAAAAGAAATAAAAATAAATGCCAATTTGCAATTTTTTTTTTTGGTCACAACTTCTTGTTGGGGATTTTTTGGGGTTTTAGTTTGTCTCTCATCACAGGAAAGACATGGATCTGTTGAAGCGAATCCAGAGGAGGTCCACGAAGATGATCAGAGGGCTGGAGCACCTCCCCTATGAGGACAAGCTGAGAGAGTTGGCGATGTTCAGCCCGGAGCAGAGAAGGCTCTGGGGAGACCTTAGAGCAGCCTTCCAGTACTTAAAAGGGGCTACAGGAGAGATGGGGAGGCACTCTTTCTCAGAGAGTGTAGTGATAGGATGAGGGGTAACAGTTTTTAAGTGAAAGAGGATAGATTTAGATTTGATATTAGCAATAAGTTTTTTCAGTGTGAGGGTGTTGAGGCACTGCAACAAGTCGGCCAGAGAAGCTGTGAATGCCCCATCCCTGGTGTTCAAGGCCAGGCTGGATGAGGCTTTGAGCAACCTGGGCTAGTGAAGGGTGTCCCTGCCCATGGCAGGGGGGTTGAAACTAGATGATCATTAATGTCCCTTCCCACCCAAACCATTCTATGATTCTACCATTCTAATAAATACAGATATGTAAAGTGGACTGCGGAAAATTCAGAAAGATACAAAACTGGATTTTATAGGACCTGCTTTTAATCTAGATTTTTCAACTGAACCCATTTGGATTGATTGAGCACAGGACACATAAAAACATTCAAAATAAATGAAAAGCAAGGTAACGTCATCCAACAGTTAATACTACAGTGTCACAGTTGAAAAATAAGTTTATGACAACGCCAACCTGCAAAATGCCATTACTGTACTGTTTGCTAGTGCCATTACCAGCATAAAAACTTAGTTTTGTTTTTGAAAACATTATGCGTTGACATGTTGAAACCAAATCTGTCCTACAATTTCAACGACATCAATACAATCCTTTTCAGTACACAAGCATAGCCAGCTTATTCAGCTGAGAAAAGTCCTGCTCCTATTTCTCCTTATTTTAGAACTTGCTTATATTTAATTAGGACCATAGTCCTTAAAACTAACTTGTGTAAAAACTTCATAGATCTTACAGTAATGAATGATTTCACTCACCCAAATAAATTCTCTGTCAATATGGCTTCTCCCTTATTATTTCACTTTTAGCTCTTTGACAAAAAAAGGCTTTCTATGGTAACTTACACTTTTGGGAAAGGATTGGATGCAAATAAAATAAAGTATTTTAATTAGTTTACTTTTAATTGTAATATAGCTGCCTTAATTGATTTCAAACAGCATGAAAAAAATCAAGACCAAGTGAAACAGCATTGTCATTTAATCCTCGTTTAATAAGAATCGCTGACTGCGGCTGGAGCCTCTTACACCCCAGCCTGAAGAAAAATTTCATTTTAAAACAAATCTAGTTAAAGCAATGAAAACTCTTTAGTGCAAAATGTTCTTAAACAGGTTTCAACTTTGCTGCTAGGCTTAAATTTCAGACTCTGACCTAAGTAACAAGATCTGATCTTCTGCTATAAGCAGAGATCTACTTTTTAACAAGTGTTCTTTTATTTGTGCCTTGCAGGTTGGCAAAATTGGATTTAACCTCTCTCTGATGAAAGCATGTCGCACAGCGATGGACAAAATCTATGTCTTTGGCTTCTAAATTAAACCCAAGTTTTGTTACTTGAACTGTGTTTTCTGTGGAGAACAAAACAGCCCATGTAATAGCTAGACAATAGTCTGTAAACATTGCATACATGGAGTTAAAAATAGGAGTCCTTTCACGTCCTCTGGGACTCCAAACTCCACTATTCAGACTTCTGTCTAATTTTAAATATTCTCCCATGTTATAGCTATTCACATATTTCATACATACCCAGGCACTAAACACACTTGCTGTATGCATTCCTTTGCAAATGGGACAACCTTACATTGTGAACTAATGTACTGCCAGAGAAAACATATAGAATATCTTTTAAAATAGCGTAAAACTATGTGAACAGATGCGCTGTTATAGATTTAAAAAATAATCAAATAGCTCCCATTTCAGAAACATCTCTCTAAGCATCATCTTCCAACTCTTAAAATTCTCAGGTTGTGTAATTTTTGGCCCTTCAGTCCACAACTAGGTGTTTGTGCTCACACTGCCAAGACTGATGAATACTTAGGTTATTATAAGGGAAAGCATTACTTAGTGACATTTTTAATCATTATTTTAATATATTTGTCTAAAGTTTGAATTGGAGCATTCTGTGTAATTCCATCAAACTTAAACGCAGCATCTCTTGCCTTTTTCATTGCTTCGAACATGGGGGTGGGAAAGGGATCAATGTGCCTAATAGAGCTTGAAATTAATTTGACTTTTTGGTTTACTTCCATGTTTTTTGTACCAAAATCCTTGATGCACTAATGAAACAAAGACAAAACAGCTTTCTATTATGGGAATATAATTTGTTAGATGTCACAGAATCAGCCCAAAGAGATGAGGAGTAAGCTGACAGAACTCATGAAAGGTTACAGGTTCATTTTGTTTATCCTTTTCCAGACTCTTGTTTCCTTCTCCAGAATTATAGTAGCAGGCAGGAATGAGGGAGGAAAAAAGGTATCTGACAAATGTTACAAGTTATTAAATTGCAGTACAAATATTGCATATGGCATGTTCTACTGAACAGCTTGCTGGATAATCAAAAGTAGAGCAGAAGGCCGCATATTTATTGTGTAGAAACACACAGTCACAGTGTAAGCTTTCGAAAGGGACACTAAGGGTGCTCAGGTTGGGAGATGCTGGGAATTCCAGGTGATACAGGCAGGCTGCACAGAGCTACCGATGATTTAGGAAAAGTGGTATCCCTGTCTGTCACAGGCTGAAGTTCCATGGACAGACCTTAAAGGTGATTGAAAAGAAAGATTTTCAATAAAGAATTTTCAATAATTTTTTCAATCCAAGAAATTACTGAAGAATGCTGGACTGAGAGGATTCAATGTAAGGAAGCATGTCTTGCTAAGAACAAAGGGAGTGGTTTTGTTCCTGAGACTTAACCTTCCTCACCAAGAAGTTCCAGGTTTTCCCTGTTTACAGTCTGATTTTATTCTATTTTATTACTTCCTACTCCAAATAAATTAAAGTTTTAAAGATACTTAGCCTTCAGTGTAATTTAATATGCTAATTTGGAAAGAAAGGGATGAGTACAGCTAACTTCAAGGTTCTTTGTGATGTGAAATCTTTTCATGGGCAGTTAACAGTTATCTAGGATTGCATGCTTAAGCTCGGTAGCAATTCAATACTATCTCAGTCATTGAGTGTTACAGTATTTAGAGAATATTTCATCACAATTCCTCTGCTACACAAATTTAAAAATATCTGATACTTTATTGTGCCTTCAGAATAATTCCCAAATTCTGAACCAGGAAAACAATCATTAGTTATAAATGAACAAACCTCAGCAGGAAATGGGGTTTACTGCAATGTATTTTGAATGTTTACATTTGATTTAGAAGTAAATAAATAAATTTATAAATGTATAGTTTTGTAAATATATTTATACACAAACTTAGAATCTCGATAAATGACAGTCATCTGACACATTGGGAGAAAAAATGTTTAAAATCGCTGCACATTATTCAAGCATTCGTTTTTCTTATGTACAGAACAGTTATTCTATAGAATTAATTGCCTGTTTAAAATCTCTGCACTGCATATGCAGACTTCGGAAAATAATATACTTTAAAGTAATTTTTCAGCAAATTCCTAAGACAACAAAGGATAAGTATATAAGGTCTTCTCTCATAACACTCTCTGTCTTCTCCAGGCCTGACAGAAATGCGACAGCTATCATAACCACTAGTTTCAGCTAGAATACCATCTAAAAAAGATGAAGATCTCTACTCAGTACATGACTTCTAAGACTACATTATAAAAACACATTCCTGAAGTGTTCTGTAACATCCATATTAAAAAATTCTAAAAGCAGTCAACAGACATTTTCTTACATTTTTAAAATATGGTACTATTCTTGAAACTGATTTAAGATTTTGCACATGAACCTTTCTTTGAAACAAACGACTACAATAATGCATTCACTGTTTTGCATTCAAACTTAATGCAAATTCATGCATTCATAATTTATCAGTTTTAACCTTTAAAAGCTGATTTTTTTATTAACATACCTTTTCTAGTCTTAATTTGTATGTTTGTAACCAATTTAGGCAAAGGAACTTTCCATCCATCTCAACTTCCTCAAAATTCCATTAAAACTCTGTGGTGGAAACTACCAAGACAACTGCTGATAAGAACCAGTTCCAAAACGTTTGTTTTAATATTCATTTTTATGTCTCAGAAACTAAATTAGTACCAGGAAATTACTCTTTTTTTCAGATATTTTGTAACCAAAAACCATTTTTTATAAAGCAAAATTATCCACTAAAATCAACATAATGGAAATGTGTTGTTTGCCATTAAAAAGTGATATTGCAATTAAAATCTTAGTCGGAAATATTAATATTTTTGATTTACTAGACCTAAGACTTGGGACACATACAAAAATCTATTGCACTTTCCTTTAAAATTTAATTTCCTAGAACATATATTCACCAAAGTAAAGGTAAGTTTATTTGTTAAGGAAAACAGTTTAAATTTTCAGCTCCCATCCAATAGACACTATTTGAGTTTAAAAACTACCTATTTTTTTAGGCTTATTTCTCTCATTATTATTTCAAATAAAGAAACAAAGTAGAACATCAAATTCTTTTATCATTTCCTTTTCACAACCTTTAGCATCATACTTCTGATCTAAATAAATAAATAAATAAATAAATAAATAAATAAATAAATACAGTCAGGCAAATAAAGCATTTCTTCCGCACTACCTATTCAAAAAATGTGAGTTGTTATTTAGCAGAAATGCTTTGGAGAACAACACTATAGTCCCAAGGACATAAAGGTAATTGATAAGCTCACTTACGTTTAAGTAAGGGAAATTTAATAGAAACTAGGAAATTAAATTTCTACTGAACAAAGATAATAGTAGCCTTTTTGAATATCAATTTTTACATAGCTGCCATGATACTGTGAGACTAATATTCCTAGGTAATTTCTTCTTTCAAGTAGTCTTATAATCACTGATCAAAAATCACAGCTTTTATAATTAACGTAAGAGAATCAAGGAACATCTTACTGTGTTTATATTTGATTATAAACAATGTAGGCTGCATTAAATAGTTGATGAAAGGTAACTAACGTAGAAAATTATTTGCCATTTCAAGACATAGGTATACTTTTTGGGGGACAGGGAGGGAGATATTATCTTTCCTGTTTTCCATGGAGCAAGTTCCTATCCTGGAATATTTTTATCATGCAACACTAAGATGAACAGATTTTGCAGAAAGAAAAACATTTAAAGGATCTAAGCATGCACAAGTTGTAGGACAGTGGATCTACATCACTCTTTGACACTGAAGAGCAATGCTTAACCTCATGAAAGGCCATCACTCCTACACTGACCTGTGTACCACAGTCGAGTACTCTGGAAGTGGCTTTTCACATGGCAAATCCCCAAACTGCCTAAAGGAAGACAGCGACAGTATCTGTCCATAGGTTGCTGTAGTCTGCATGATAAGGTTTAAAAATCAGTTTTGTCACTAAGCAAGCAGGTCATCATTCAGATGCTGTGAACAGGGCTGATTCGGGCAGGTTGTCAGGGCAGCAACAAGCATTGCCTGCTCAACGTGCAGTACGCAAAAGCTGATCTCAATTCTTTAGTTTTCTCTGATGACTGGCTGCACTTAATGCTGAAGAGGACAAGTTTTCACCTGCATTTTCCTTAATTTTTTTTCAATCATGTTTTAGTATTGTTTAATTATAAATGGAATCTCTTACAAAGCAATCAGTACAAGAACAGAGACTTCCAGCTATTACAGTAACAGCTTCTGAAACAGCCTTGATCGCTTGCTTTTGCGGTATTTTTCTTTCGGCCTTTCACCAAGTGTTGTAAGGCTGGAAATGTAGAACTAACTGATTACATGGAACTCTGGCAGCTTTTAACCCTGGCAGTCAAAAATGTAAAGATAAAAGGTTCATAACTACACTGCATATCCAAGCAACACTTATTTTAAATGTACACATTGAAGCAAGTGAAATAGAAAAAAAAAAGTGAAATAGCTAAAATATGATACTTCAACACAGAACATACACTCAGCACATTATTGTAGATAGCGGAAGAACAGAGACACGATTGTTCTCCACTACCTCAATGGACTTTTATCTTTAGGACTAAGCTGAAGCATTTTGATCTTTCTTCACGTCTTAAAAGAGCAAGAAACAATCATTCTGTTTATTATACAAATAAATAACACTTTTGGTTTTGTTTTTAATATAAATATATTTAGAAAAGAACACTCCAAGCTAATTTTACTGAGAAACTGAATTAATAGTGTCCTTTCCGTTCTTGACTTTTGGACCCTTGACAATTTTAATTTATAGGTTTAAGCAAGCAGAAATATGCTCACTGAACCCTGGTGAAACAGAGACTGTGGTTAAATAATTCCTTGCTCAAGATTCATTATCTTCCCTATCTAGAGATTTTTGGTGAAAAAGGCAAGACCACAAAGATTCCACAGAAATGAGCTATCACATATATAGCAGTTGGTAACACATTTATACTTGCTGATATTAACAAAAGTTGGATAGGAAGTTATTCAAAACTGTCTAGTTTCTGTCCGCTGGACTGAATTTGTCAATTTTAGCTTATAATCTGTCTGTAGGGGGTTTAAAATGTTATGTATGCTTAAAATATTTTAAATCAACACAATTCTCATTTGAGATATTCTGATATGTCAAAGGTTTCCTAAATATATTAAAAACAAATAAGAGAACCAAACTATTGTTAGGTCTACAGGCTTTTAAAAACTTCCTGCAGAAAATGCTGCAATTCAGTTGTATATTTTGAAACAGCCCTTCTGCTGCTAAGCATTTGCACAAATACCTCAAAGGTACAAAAGAAAAAAGAACAGAACCAACAAGTGCTATCATGTTAAATACCTGCATCCCTGAAATGTGTCATTTAATTGCAACTGTTTTGGAAAACAAGGCTTTAAAATATCCTGCTTAACTATTAAAATGTTTGTTAGTTTCCTCATATTTTGACACACTTGATTAGGTTTCATTAAAAGCTCTTCACCAGAGTGCTGTCACTGAGCAGAATGAAACAAAGTACACAAGAGTCAAGGAAAAAATCCATGATCCCATTTATTAAGTAATGGGTAAGTAACACTCTAAAGCATTAGTGCTTTCTTATGTTGTAATTTAATTTGATTTTAAATATGTGCAATAAAACTAGCTGTTTTCCAAAATAGACTTAAAATATAATAAAACAAAACAAAAAACCCATAACTATACTTTTGTCACTAGTTTTACAGATTTGGGTAATTTTTATGACCATTTATTTATTTTCAGTCAAAAAAAAGCCTGTCTCCTTAAAGCTTCCTGACTCTTTCAGTAATTCTTTTTTTTACTGAGGCTCAAATTCACCGGGTTGAATAATGATAAGACAGAAATAAGGGTCTGATCTCATTTTGTCAGTCAGTGAAAGTTCTGGTCTAAGTTAATACAAAGAGAAAAATGTTATAAAGAATCAGTTGAATCATAAAATTTGCAAGATGAACGGTTCAGTTCCTGGTTGAAAAGGAACAACGGGAAAAAAATAACTTTTATTAGTGCACCAGAAAGGCCTCTAGGACGTAGGAAGTCTCATTCCACTTAACTCCCTAAAAATTCACAGACCTATGCAGATATGCTATTATCCTATAAGTAAATGCTTTTCTGAAATTTATTTTTCATATTATTGTTGCCAGCATTTTAAATAAAACACACTGTCATTAAAGAAAAAAAAAAACAAAACACAAACCAAAACTAACCACCAGGCTTCACATGGAAACCGGCTGACCAGAGAGGTTGTGTGGTTTTCATCCCGGGTAATAATGATGCAGGATGCACCTGGACCCTCAGAAACTTTGTCTGACCCATAGTTAACCCTGCTTTGAGCAGGAGGTTGGACTGGAGATGTCCTAAAGTTTCTTCCTGCTTGAATCATTCTATGGGATGATTCTTCAATTCTTAAATACCTAAAATGATTGCTACTTAATTTTGAGCGATTAATTGATTTTTTTTTTCTGATTGAAATAAGTAAAAACTACTTTCAGAACTATCTTTGACTAAATTTTGTTCAGGTTAGACACTGTTGGATGTCATATAAAAATTTCAAAACATGGATTTTTTTTAGAAATGCACGTTCTCCAAATAGATTATAGGCAACATATAGCCTTGGCTTAATCTACAAATACTCTTATTAATGAAATTGATGTAACAGACAATGAGTTTGAGAGTTTCTGAAGAGAAGAAAAGTGTTTTCTTTTTACAGAATTAAAATGTATTATGGAGAAATGGCTGGGAAATTAGAATTTGTTTACTATTCCAAATCCAGGAAAAAAAACCTACTGTTCTTTACATTTCTTTCTCACAAAATCAACTCTCCATCACATATGTTTAATAAGATTGATTTCTGATCCTCAGACTCAAGAGTTTTGGACATTAACCCTACATTTTTCAAATTTTATTTATTTTTTTGCTAACCAGCAAAATAATAATTTCACTCTGCAGTTAATACTGTGGTATTATGGTAAGTCACTAAGTCTGTAGCAACACATAGTAATATACAGTATTATCATACACAATGTTTTGAAGAAATTCATTTTGAAGAAAAATGTTTTACTGTAATTTCCAGGATAAAATTTGTCAAATTTTGATCCAACTTTATCAAAAGCATTTTTTCCAGCAAAGTCTATTTCTGATACAAATTCTCAGCCACAATTAATCTCTGGTCTGTCTGTGACAAGTACAAGAGGGCATACTTGGGTCATGACTGCTGAAAAGGCGAAAAGAGGAGGGAAAGAACATGCTACTGCAAGACTTCCTTGACCCAACTAACTTCTGTGGCAAAAGCCAGTTATCTCAAAAGATTAGACCACACTGATATAAATCTCTGCAAGTGTTAGAAATGGTTTTAGATATTGTAAAGTATACCAAGGAAAAATGTTTAAACAAATTTTGGACCATGCCATATAAGCAAATAGGCAAAAAGTAAGCAGTGACCTCACGAAATTCTACCCACACCAAACAGATATAGTCTGAACAGTAATTCTTAAAATTAGCATTTTGTTTAGCTCTGACCAAAAAAAAGCCTCAGGAATGTTAATTTAAATAAAAGTTAAGCACCAAGACAAAATGCCAAAACCAGGTGCAAAAGGTAAGAAATTATCACTGAAAAAAACAACCAACAATGTGCATTTAATACCCACAACCTCAATAGATGTAGGAAGACAGACCTTCAGATCATCTAACACAGAGAACAGTATCCAATTTTCAAGTAATTTGTAAAAATTCTGGTAGACATTACATAGACACTTGAGACAGAACAAAATCATACCAGATTTAAATCTGCTTAAGTGAATATTTAGTCTGTTCTTGTAGCTTATATAACTGAAATGTTAGACTTGTAAAACCTGAAGGGTAAGATATAATTGCTATTTCTTGCTGAAAATAGTACAGTGAATGAATCAGCTCTAGGTTTGAGTGATTTTATTCTCCCCAGGGTAGATGAAGCTGTGTTGACACATTAAGGGAAAGCTTATAGGTGTCTTTCTGCTCTGCTAAGTCTCTGATATAAAATTCATAATGAACAAAAGGTAGAAGCAAATATCCTTCGATTAGCTATTTATTTTCCTGACTTGATGCATCCTCACTAGCCATTGATTTAATGAAATAAAAGCTACCAAGAGAAGAGGTGATTTAGTTTTAAATACCTTAAAAGACATGTCTTTAAAAAACAATAGCAACTACTGGCTAGGGATCTTATGATGGTGTCTTAGTTTCTAATTTAAATTAATTCCCTGTGTAATTATAAACTAACTAAAAGCTGTATCCATATATTCTTTCAGAAGTACAGTTGGGATGGGCAAGAAAATTCAGGGAGATTATGCCTCTGCTGGTTTTACACTATCTTGCTACCTACCTACCATTTTGAAGCCAGGACTAGCAAGAGATGCCCAGAGCCTAGAGAAGAATCACAGGTCAGCAGGAAAGCACCTGAAGGGCAACACAAAGGACTTCCTGCCAGTAAGTCAGCTTCATCAAGGGCCCAACTGAACTGTCTCTATACACGTAGCACGGGGCATAAACAAGAGGAGTTAGAGAGAGACGTGCGCACGCCTGCAGGACTGTGATCTCATTGGCACCACATGGGTCCTATGACTGGAATGTTGGAACGCAGGGATACAGGCTCTTCAGGAAGGACAGGCAGGGGAAACAAGGCGGGGGTGTCGCCTTCTGTGTCAGCGACCAGCCAAAGTGCACGAAACTCTGCTTAGGGATGGATGAGGGGCCAACTGAGAGCCTCTGGGTCAGGATTACAGGAAGGGCAGGGACATGGGACATTATAGCAGGGCTCTGCTACAGACCACCAGACCAGGAAGAGTGAGCAGATGAGATCCTCTACAGGCAGATAAGCGCAGCCCTGCATTCACTAGACCTGGTCCTCATGAGGGACTTCAACCACCCTGGTATCTGTTGGAGGGACAGCATAGCAGGGCATAAACAGTCCAGAAGGTTTCTGGAGTGATGATAACTTCCTCCTCCAACTGACAGAGGAACCAACGAGGAGAGGGGCTCTGCTGGACCTTGTTCTCATCAACAAGGAAGGGCTGGTGGGGAATGTGAAACCTTGGCTGTAGTGACCAAGGTAAGCCTTGGCTGTAGTGACCAAGGTAAGCCTTGGCTGTAGTGACCAAGAAATGGTGGAATTCAATATCTTTAGGGCAGTGAGGGGGCTGCATAGCAAACTGACTACCCTAGACTTCAGGAGAGCAGACTTTGGCCTTTTCAGGGATCTGCTCAGTGGGATACCATGGGGCAAAGCGCTGGAGGGAAGGGGGCTCAAGAAAGCTGGTTAATATTCAAGGATCACCTCCTCCAAGCTTAGGAGTGATTCATCCCAAAAAAGAGGAAGTCAGGCAAAAACACCAGGAGGCCTGCATGTATGAACAAGGAACTCTTGGATAAAACCAAACTCAAAAAAGAAGCCTACAGAGGGTGGAAGCAAGGACAAGTAGCCTGGGATGAATACAGGGAAATTGTCCAAACAGGCAGGGATCAAGTTAGGAAAGCTGACAGAATTAAATCTGGCCAGGGATGTAACAGGCAACAAGAAAAGCTTCTGTAGGTACATTGGTGATAAAAGGAAGACTAGGGAAAATGTGAGCCCCCTCAAGAAGGAAACAGGAGACTTGGTTATCCAGGATATTGAAAAGGCTGAGGTGCTCCATGACTTTTTTGCCTCAGTCTTCACTGAAAAGAGCTTGAGCCACACCACCCAAGTAGCAGAAGGCAAAGGCAGGGACTGGGAGAATGAAGAACTGCCCACTGCAGGAGAAGATGAGGTGCAAGACCATCTAAGGAACCTGAAAGTGCAGAAGTCCATGGGACTGGATGAGATACCTCCGCAGGTCCTGAGGGAACTGGCAGACGCAGTTGCTAAGCCACTATCATATTTGTGAAGTCAAAGCACTCTGGTGAAGTTCCTGCTTACTGGAAAAGGGGAAACATAACCCCCATTTTTAAAAAGGGAAAAAAGGAAGACCCGAGGAAATACAGGCCAATCAGTCTCACCTCTGTGCCTGGCAAGATCATGGAGCAGATCTTTCTGGAAACTATGCTAAGGCACATGGAAAATAAGGAGATGATTGATGACAACCAGCATGGCATCACCAAGGGAAAATCATGCCTGAAAAACTTAGTGTCCTTCTACGATGGGGCTACAGCACTGGTGGATACAGGAAGAGCAACTGATGTACTCCACCTGGATTTGTGCAAAGCATTCGACACTGTCCCACATTACATTCTTGTCTCTCAAGTGGAGAGACATGGATTGGACAGTTGGACCACTCAGTGTATAAGGAATTGGCTGGATGGTCACACCCAAAGAGTTGTGGTCATCAGCTCAATATCCAAGAGGAAACCAGTGATGAGTGGCATTCCACAGGGGCCAGTATTGGGGCTGGTGTTGAACATCTTTGTCATTGACAATGACAGCGGGATCGAGTGCACCCTCAACAAGTTTCCCAATGACACCAAGCTGTGTGGTGTTGACAGGCTGGAGGGGAGGAATGCCATCCAGAGGGACCTGAACAGGCTTGAGAGGTGGGCCTGTGCAAACCTCATGAATTTTAACAAGGCCAAATGCAAGGTCCTGCACATGGGTCAGGGCAGTCTCAAGCACAAATGCAAGCTGGGTGGAGAATGGATTGAGAGCAGCCCTGAAGAGAAAGACTTAGGAGTGTTGGTAGACAACAAGCTCAATATGAGCCAGTAATGTGCGCTTGCCGCCCAGAAAGCCAACCATGTACTGGGCTGCATCAAAAGAAGCATGACCAGCAGGTTGAGGGAGGTGGTTCTCTCCCTCCACTCTGCTCTCATGAAACCCCACCTGGCGTACTGTGTCCAGCTCTGGAGTCCTCACCACAGGAAGGACATGGATCTGTTGGACTGAGTCCAGAGGAGGGCAATGAAGATGGTCAGAGGGCTGGAGCACCTCCTCTAGGAGGACAGGCTGAGAGATCTGGGCTTGCTTAGCCTAGAGAAGAGAAGGCTCTGGGGAGACCTTAGAGCAGCCTTGCAGTACTTAAAGGGGGCCTACAAGAGAGATGGGGAGGCACTCTTTGTTAGTGAGCAAAGTGATAGAGAAAGGGTTAAGGGTTTTAAGCTGAAAGAGGGTAGATTTAGATCAGATATTAGGAAGACATCTTTTTAATGTGAGTGTGGTGAAGCACTGGAACAGGTTGCCCAGGGAAGCTGTGGATGCCCCATGACTGAAGGTGTTCAAGGCCAGGCTTGATGAGGCTTTGAGCAACCTGGTCCAGTGGAAGGTGTCCCTGCCCATGGCAGGGGGGTTGAAACAACATGAATTTTAAGGTCCCTTCCAACCCAAACCATTCTATGATACTGATTAATTGTCTTTATTTTTTGATTTTTCTAGATACACGTGGTGATCAGCACTCATACTTTATAATATCTATACATAAGATGTGTTTTATAATTTAACCCACATTTAATGTGTCTGGATGTCTATATATTCTCTTTTGATGCAATGGATAAAAAAAAAAGAAATGAAATGTAGACAATTCAGGCAAGGGCAAGAAGAGTATTTAAAGTTTAGGTCTTAAAATGTTATTTCCAACTCCAGCATGGAGCACATGCCAATAAAAATTGTGGAAGGACTAACACAAACCAGGAGGAGAAGATGAACCTATGTCAGAAATAATTTCTGCAGCAGTGCAGAGGGTGTTGTCTGGGCAAGGCATATTCAGCTTCTAGTTTGCTAGCTTAGCCTTTTTTTTTTCCTATCTTCCCACCTTTCAATGCTTTTTTTTTTTAACATAGCTAACTTGTGCAATAAAAATTGGAACATCTGTAACGCAATAAAAATACACACATGCATATATATATGTGAGAGGCCTATATTGTTAAAAAGTTGCAGAAGCCCCATGGAAGGTTGTTTATTTTAAAGTGTTCACACAAAACCTTGAAAAGCCATTAGCATCAGACAGGTATTTGAGTTATAGAACCAATCTGACCTTTTCAGGGATTTGCCAGTATTTATTGACACTCCAAGTGACATTTATATTGTTAAATGAAAAGCTAAATGCCTGAAGCTGCCAATGGAGTAGTTACGAGGACAACACCTGATCACAGAGTACTATAAATTATTTGGCCATAGCTTAACTAAAGAATTCAAGATCTCCTGATGATCACACTAAAAACCTGCTCAGACTCTACAGTCAATTCACAGAAACTCTTCACTGAAAATACCTTTATCCAACTAACTATAAAACTAATTTGTTCAATATTATTTAATCTGCAACAATTCTTCTGCAAAGCCTTGAGAAAATCACCAATGCAACAAATACCAACCATTAGTCTACAAGGCTGTAATCTCAAATTTGTGTTTGTTTTGTAATCTTAATAATTTTATTTTTACTTACTGATTTTATTTATTTACATTTTTACATTCTGTTAATTAAGTATAATTAATATAATTTAAATAACACGTTAAGCTTTGTAAATGAATAATCTTTAATGTTAAATTTATAATCAACGTCTACCAGTTTTAAGGCTATAATGTACAAGTCCACAGGGGTCCTGACTGCATATTTTATGTACATCTATGTTAGTGCGTGATCACTTTCAGTATCCCCATGGCTTGACATGAGCTGGCAGAGGACCGATCCAGAGCGCTGCATGCCAGTAAATAAGAAAGGGAACTCCAGAGTTCCCCTCTTCCACAAGGCAATATTTTTAAAAGAACTTCAACTGAAAATTTATTAGCTCAATATCACCACCTTCAAAATGGAAAAAAAAAATCATGAATTAATGTTATTAAAATAAGAGGGAAACTAAGCTATGATTTACATTCTGAAAAGTGTGCCACTTGCACATGCCAGGAATGAAAACCTCCTTACAATGTTCACAACAGCAACAGAGACAACTTTGGTGCCTCACCTAATTTGTCCATCATCCCTCTTAAACTGAAGTCAGCCCAGCAACATCAATTCCTCTCACATCTTGCATCATTACACATGAAGAAGCTCTTTTTTCCACAAGGATGTATTTTTATTTAACTAGAAGTGGGACTAGAGTTTAGGCTTTGCAAATTATAGTCAAACAGATTAAAGATTTGTATAATGGACATATAATCTGCATTAACAAAAAATTCATTATTCATATACGTACAGGAATAGTAACACTATTTCTTTCTTAGATGATGTGGGGGTTTTTTGATTAATGGAAAAAAATTCACTGTCATGAGAATCAGATATGTTTCTCCTCACAGAGCATGAAAGAAAACATTTTTTTCTAAGTTATTGTAGAACAACCTTAAACTAAAGCAGTTTTACATCAGCTGAAAGATATTTTTAATCAATTACATTTCTCACTTTCATTTTCTGTGTTTCTTCATTTCCTCAAGGTCCCCAAATGGCAATCACACACTAATGTAAGTATGCCTTTCCTTGTATTCTTTCCAGGAAGAACCAGACTCCTCAAGTGAGTATCTGTTCCAAGCAATTTCAAACCCATAGTTGTTTAGATTCAGAAAGTTCACAGGTCAGAGTAATTTAATTCTATAATTAGACAAAAGCAGAAGCTTAGACAGGTACTGGTAATCAGATCCAGTAAATATGATGGCCCAGAAAGGTTGTCCATTTCTTCCCAATTTAAAAATGAATCTAATATAAATTATTATCTCTCCCTAAAAGAAAAATAAAACAAAATGTGCTAAGCTGATGCTATGGTTTCAGAAATAGAAGCTATCCCATCTAAATTATTGGGTAAACCTTTAATCAGTCTATTCATTTTAACTAGAAAAAAGGCAGTCTTCCACCCACAACATCTGGGTTTTTTTCATTTTTTTCCAAAAGCTAGCACATTAAGATGAAATATAGTACTTGCCGTGCTATCATTGGAAAGATTGTTTTTCCTTTGTCTCAGATGAAAAAGAAATACAGCCGATGAGGAGGCAATAAGAATGAACAATGAATATTTACGCACATATTTGCTACCAGCTAACTGGTCTCATCAAGGAATAGTATGGAAAATAAAGATGAGACAAAATTCATTATCAGTGTAATAATGAAAAATGTATTTGTAAAAGTAATCTTGTGTATTACTGACAGGTTAAACCTTTTTCATGTAACAAGGTTTTCATATAAGTGAGTTAGCTCAATCTTTTTTGTTCTTTAAAACAAGGCACATCCATTCACTAACCAATAATGTCCCATCCAGCAATGCCAATGTTGTTTTACTTTACTTTTCCCACATCAATTATGTGCAGTTCAAGAAAAATGTAACACCCACATAGTATTTGCCCTGCTGATTAAATAATATCCTGTGATTAACTGCTCGGATTTCTAGTTAAATCAGAAGGAAACCACAGGCAAGGCTGTTTACACTGGCTTTCTCTGTAGGGATCCTAAACAAAAACACCTGCAACAAGAATTTTGTTGACCCAGTCTGACACAACAAAGCATTACGTCAACTCTAATAGACAATTTTCTGACTGCACTGTATTTAATATTTAACAGAAATGTAGAAAAGAAGCAAAATAAATTTTCTGAAAAAAATACACAAAAATAAAGCATGCTAAAGAATCAAAACAAGATCCCTTCCCATCAACTCTGTTTAGCTAGGTAAGGAGGCTATTTGGTACTTCAGTCCTTTCCCTGTCCTTTGTCACCAGGTTCCCTGCCCCATAAGCCAGCAGGCTCACATTTTTCCCTAGTTTTCCTTCTGTTGTACCTGTAGAAGCCCTTCTTGTTGCCTTTCTTATCCCTCTCCAGACTGAACTCCAAGTTGGCTTTGACTTTCCTAAGCCCACCCCTGCATGCTCAATAGTATCTCTACAGTCCTTCTGGGTCACTTGACCCTGTTTCCACATTTTGTGTTGTTGTTGTTTTTTTTTTTTTTTTTTTTTTTTTTTTTTTTTTTTTTTTTTTTTTTTTTTTTTTTTTTTTTTTTTTTTTTTTTCTGAGTTCTCTCAATAGTTCTTTGTTTGTTCATGCAGGCAGGATTCCTGCCGCCTTTGCTTGATTTCCTACTTAGCAGGATATACTACTTTTGAGCCTTGGAGGAGGCTTGAAAAGCAACCAGGTCTCCTGGAGCCTTATCCTCTCCAGAACCACATTCTATAGGATTTGCCCAAGCAGAGAAAGCCAAAGTCTGCTCTTCCCATGCTCAGGTCTGGGATCCTGTTTTTTGTCTTGCTCTCTCCTCTCACTGTTATGAACTCCACCATCTCACGGGTGCTGAAGCTGAGACAGTCCCTGACTTTGACAACCCTGATCAGTTCTTTGTAAAGCATGAGGTTTAGCAGAGCATCTTCCTTCATCAGCCTCTCAAACATTTGTATTAAGAAGTTGTTATCACTGCTCTGCAGAAGCCTGGATTGCTTCATCTCTGTTATTGTTGCCCTGCTCTTCCAGTAAACACCAGGATGATTAAAATCACCTATGATGACCATGGCCTGCAAACACACAGCTTTTTCATGTTATCTGAAGAAGTCATATACTTCTTCCTGACGAGGCAGTCTAGAAGACATGCACAACAGTGTTGTCCATACTAGTCACCCACTAATCCTGACCCATAAACTCTCATGTGGCCGATCATCCATCTCCAGCTGCTTTCTCACATTAAGGGCAACTCCCTGTCCTCACATTCCTGGCCTTTCCTTCCTAACAGGCCTCCATCATTCATTGCGCCACTCCAGCCATGGAATCAATACTGGATTTTTTTTCACTAAAAGTTATGCCCTCATTTAGATAAAACTAATTTAGGAAATAGTTGCAGCTACACAGGTGTTCAGACTGCATCATCACAGTATTCTTCCAACTGTTTAAGCAATTAATTATGAAATTGTAACAAGGGGAGAGGGCAGCCAATAACATCTGGATTCAGACCACTGTCTACCTTTCTGGTGTGCTCTTTTTCTGTTCTGCAAAATACATAAAAAATGAATGAATCAAATAGGAAAAAGTAATTTCTCTTAGAAGCAGTACCTTTTACTTTTGTTACTATGGCAATCAGGAGAGCACAAGCTTAATTCAGTGCTGCCAAACTATATGACTTTGGATCATGAGAGATAGACCTATGGAATCCCCATCCTGGAACATATTCCCCCGGAATGAAGTGGATACAAAACATCACGTGTTTAAGCAGAGCCTTTACAAGCTCTTCTGAAAAGGATAAATTGAGGATTATGAAATACCTGTATACTAAACATAAACCATGCTAACTGCAGAATTTTTTTCAGCTGAAACCAGATAGGGGCTGGGAAACTCCAGGGGACAAATTTTACATATTTTTGCATTTTCCTGCCATTTTTTTAGGCATCCATTCATACCTAGCAGGATAAACAAGACACTTACTCTGAACCACTGTAAGGAATTTTTATGTTCTTATGGGTTTTCAAATCTGAAAGTTACAGAATCTCTTGCAGGTCTCTTCATATCCCATTTATTCCTGTTACAACTAAGGAATGCTCAAAGGCTTCTGAAATTGAATCAGTGTCCTCTGGGATGCCTCAAAGAGTGAAAGAGGCAGCAAGACAGCATGTTGTCCACTGCTGAATTCATTTCTTCTCAAGAATGCCAAGAATTCTGCCTCCCCTCCAAATACCATGAGTCTTAAATGAGTATTTTTCTTTCCTTTATTTATTGACAACCCAAGATGTAGACTACTCAGCCTAAAAGTATATTGAAAAATATTTTCTGTCATTCTAATTTAAACATACCAGCTTTCAGTACAACTTTAAAAGATAATTTATAAGACATTAAATATGAGTTAAATTTCAGGAATAACTACAAAGAATTGAAATAGTAAGAGATCCAAAATGCCAGGTACAACAGGGCTTTTTCATATTTTTGAAAGTAATATCACATGTTCTGAAAAAATGGAAGTTAACTAAAAAGAACAGACAGCCCACAAAACCAATGGCTTTTATATTCCAGAAAAAAAATCTTGTGCTTTTGTCTAATCATTGCCAATACTTGTGATGTGGAAAAAACAGCTTCACAGGCTGAAAAGCATGTACGTTTTTCTATTGCTTAAGAATAAAAGATGAGCTGAATTTCACCACCTTATTTATGCTGTAAGCATAGTTCAGGGATATGTAAAGGAATTTCTATATGGGATGTATCAGTGAAATGATTACAAGGTCTGTTCCCTGAAAACACTTGTCTATGCTATATTTTGATTATGATTTTTTCACTTGGTTCTCTTATTTAATAAACTTATGTGGAAATGCTGCTAAACATTTCCTAAAGCAAGGCAAAGCTTTGATAAAGTCACCTTTAAATCACTGTATAAGTAACTGCCAGCAATGGAGGCTCACATCTCCTTTTTCCTCAGTGGACTGCAAAGCACAGCCTATGTCCTAATGTGTCTTGGTAAAGGATAAAGAGAATGCTCAGTTCCTTCTCTGTAGCAATGACAATAAGCCCGTGCTGTGACATCAGGGTGTTGTGTTCTCTGAGAGGTTCAGAAGACACCCTTCTAGCTACATCAGAAGGAAGTACTTCAGCTACCAACTAAGTTCATCAGAGCAGCCAAAAGTGAGTATCCCTGTAGAAGAGGGATAGAATAGCTTAAGGAATGATGCCACAGGAATCAGGAGATGAAGTGCCCATACTTTTAATGACAGGGAAAAGTTACAAGAGCCCTCTGACCTGCAACATAGCTGAAATACACAGCTCCCCCAAAAAAGCTGTCAGAGTAGGTTTTCCCTGCCAGCACATAAAAACCTCACTGGAGAACTATGAGTTTTTTACACAAGTACACTCTTTCACTTCTGTAATAGGTTAGATTTGATGGTAAATATGAAAACAATCTAAATTTTATGGACTTAGCTCTATCTTGTTCTATCTTTACAGGTACTAGAAACATTCATTGATTTTCTGCATACCTATTGAACCCATTAATGATAAAAATTCTTAATTTCCAGGACCTATTCAGCCTTTTAACTTCCTGTATTTCAGTCTTTGTCTCCTCCAACCTCTTTCAAATGTTTTTGCCAATAACCACATATTCCCTTCCATCTGACAATTCTGTTTTTCTGTATTAATTCCTACCCATGAAACAACTGTCCACTTCTTGTGTAGAAAACATACTAAAATGTCCCTTGAGAAAGCATAACTCTTAACAGAATTATCCTTATTTGAGGCAATTTTTTATACTCACAATGTTCCAGACTGAATATGATATATTTGAAAAAGAGGAAAATAAAAGCAACTGTGTTGTTTTGTTACCTACTAGCCTGGTTCAGAAAAGGAATCAATTTCCTTTGAGAACACATTCAAAGTACTGTTTAAATTTAATGAATTTTCACAATGAAGATTAGAGATCAAACGTTCTCAGCAAAGTATTAATACTGACACTGATACTGGTACTTCAAGCACATGACTAGAGAACTGATGAGCTTGAAACTGCATCATAAAATGTTTTCAAATCCAGAAGTCATAATGGGTAAGACAGGATCTTACATCAGAAGGTGTGAATCTGTCTACATCTCCATGTGAATTTGGTGACTGTTCTGGTAAAGCATGTAAGAAAGACTAAAAAGGTCACTTTTGGGAAGAAAGCTTTTCTTTAAAACCCAAGAAGTGCTGGAGAGCATTAGAGCATAAACTTCATAACCTTTCCTGTTGATTACATTAAAAAGTCACTAGACTGATCTTTAATTTAAAAAAGAATTTTAAAGAAGTTGAAAATGAAAATGTCAACAGAAATGTACATACGGCAGAACATCAGGACTGCTGTGATTTTTGTTTTAGCCTTATTGGAAAATAAGGCTTCAAACAGACAGATTCCAACAATATCCATTACAGGGAGGTTTCAGTGGGATAAAAAAAAAAAAAAGTACCTGAAGCATCTCATCCCTTCTGTCCATTATTGGTGCATTATCAATAAAAGCCCTTGTAGGTAAATGACGGATGAGGCTCTGACCTGAGGTTGAGCTAACTGAACAGGACATGAGAAACTACAGCACCCGGGCTTTGAGTAACCTGGTCTAAGGTGTCCCTGCCCATGGCAGGGGGGTTGGAACGAGATGATCTCTAAGGTCCTTTCAAACCCAAACTATTCTATGATTCTATGATATTAAAAACTGATGGATGTGACAGATAACAATGTGAGAAGCTGACCAACGTTAAGGCTCAGATTATGAGGGATGGCTGGATTTCACAGGTAGTTAAGGGGAAGCTAGGGTTGAAGCTGCTGGACTTCACAGACACCTGAGGGGAGAACTGAGTACTTTTTCAAAGTATGGTCTTCCATGGCCAGCAGTACTTAGGCAACCACAGAAGCAGTACCACATAAAGCCAAGACAACCTCCATTAACAGTATCAAAGCAAAACATCAAACACAAGCAAGGACACAACAAAACTGGGACCAGTGGGAAAAAAGTAATTTTTATCAGATTGTTTACTTGAGAGGACACTGGGGTGGAGAAAGGGAGGTATAAATAAAGGAAAAAAAGTGAACTACAAAACAAGAAAAAGGACAATAAGGTGTGCGGTTGGGTCTGTTTGGGGGTACTACTGCCCAGCAGCCTTGTGCTCTACCAGTGTAACCAGAATCACAACAATAAAGCAAACCTATTGTTCTGTGCATCTCACATGAGCCAAATCTACTTCTATGGTCAGGAGAAGGGAAGGTGGAGAGAAAGGGAGGAGACAGCATGTTTTCCCAGCTAACAAGTGAGCCCCTGGAAGGACAGATTGAGTACCCTGGTCTCACCGTGCCGGTGCCTATTCCATCCTAAAGGCACTAGCATCTACCAACCACTTTCTAACACAGAGTACTAAGTTCACAAAAAGTGAAAGGAATAAATGCATATACACTAAATTTTGTCTCAGTCTGTTCTGGGGTTTCGACTGCATGAGATTCTCACATGTCGAGTGCTCTATTTTCAGTGTAATTATTTCTTAATGGATAAACATAACTACTTAATGCATATTTTTAGATGTCTGTCTGAATGAACTGAGAATGGCCACAGTGCAGTGTCAAATATATGTGAGTTCCCAAAATAATTTTATACTCAACGAAGAACAGGATATTTTAGTTCATGATTCACCTGACCTATTTTGATACCTACATTAGGCAAGGTGAATCACAGCTACACATTTTCAGTTTCTCTTTATTACCTATAAAGGAAACCTAAAGTGATTACCTCAGATGTAGACCTTTACTGCACTTCAGCTATGTTTGGTCAGATGAATCACACGCTAAGTGTCCTTACTTCTCACAAAAATACATCAAATGAATCAGTTTCACAAATAATTCAGTATGTCAGAGATCCCCATTTGCTCTTCTCAATCCCTTTATATCCTGTCTTCTCCCACAACCCTATCAAACAACTTTTTTTTATTTATGTCTCAGGTATTACTAAATTCAAATGCTTCAGCTGGAAATTGATTAAAAATATTGAAAAAACCAAACACAAGTTCATAGCTCCTGCTGTTCCTCTTTCTTATAATGAAGAGGAGCTAATGTTATCTTCCTTAGCCATTGAACATGTCAGTATGCCTCAGGAGCATAGAGAGATGATCACACAGGTAGACCACTGATGATTTTAAAGGTCAATATCCAATAGCTTATAAACTCCAGGATTTTACTGAATCCAGCTATATTTATCACTTAAAACAATAATGACCATATTTGTGCAACTAGATTTACAAATGAACTTACAACCCTAAGATTACACATAGGGTCATACGGAGATACACAAAAACACCTAGGAAATTAGGAGTTGATCACAAACTGAAACTCCTGTCTGCCTTGTCTCCAGAATCCTACCCACCACCTGCACTGCTTGGTTCCTAAAGATGTGTTTCTGACTGTAATATCAATTATTCTGACCCTGTAAAATGACCCACAAACGTGCAGACAAAATGCCATGATTACTTTTTCCTAGGACAAAGCTATTGTCCTACTGACTTGCACGATTTACAATAAAATAAATATTTATTGCTGTCCCTGAAATAAATGTTCAGTGCTACTGCTAACAAGAGAAGGTAATTGAGAGAAAAGAAGTGCATTGATCTTAGTCTGAAGTTTCCAACTGTATTAATTACTTTATTGACTAACAGCAAGAATAAGCAGCTTTTCCTACATCAAATATACCATCCCCAAGTTCAGACAACAGTACCCAGTACTGAAGTGTGAACTCACATAGGCTTTTTTAATCACATAACCATGCATGGGATTTTAAAGTGGACATTGTTTTTCAAAGCGGTGTAAAGTGCCCAGAGGTGGATCAGAAGGTGGTCTTCCAGTTTCTTAAGCTCATTAAAAAAAAAAAAAAAATCCAATTAGGACAAGCTAGCTATTAGATAAGTCAATCAGCAAACCAAACTGGTTTCAGACCTGAAACTAGCTTGATTAAGGGCATCTGTCATTTATTACTCTTGTCTGATTTTTTTTCAGGTAGACAATCATCATCATATTTAACTAGTCAGAAGCTTCCTCTCTTATTACTTGCTGTGTTAAATAAGAGCTACTCTCCCCAAGTCCCAACGGCCTCATGAGGAGTAAAGACCCCAGGACAGGTAGGGGCATCCCGATATCCCACTCAGGGACACAACCCCCAGGTGTTCAGGGAAGCCTTATACCCTGGGGCTACAAGACACCCCACACCTGCAGCCAGTGGGAGCAGCTCTCTGCCCACCTCTCAGACTGAGGAGGGGTCCCTGCCTAGGTGTATGGGGCTCATCCTCATGATGCAGGTCAAGAGCATTTAGAGACTGTGCAAGCTGATTATGGAACATTTGAAGAAGGATTAAAGGTGGGAAAAGAGAAGGATCAAGATAGTCTGTGGAAGACTAAGAGTGGGCAGAAAGAGGAGTAAGAGGAAAAAATGGTCCCTGGTCATTACGCTTGCCTGGCTGTGCACTGTGCCTGACCATGCAATCTGCTCTGTCTCCTCATTAACTCCATTCCTACCTTCCTGGGCAAAGAGGGACTCCCTGTGTGGTTGTGTGTATGGTTTGTGCTTAGTGTTTTCTGCCTGTGTTGACCTGTGTGGCCAGCTGTGTGCACACACACTGTGTCCTGTGTGACGGACACAAAGAAAAGCTCTGCTAGCTGCACCTGGGACCAGCTGTCTTGCACTTATCAAACCATCAGATTTGGCCAACCTTATCATTAATTATGGCTAAAATTCATTTATAACTGTAGTTGCACACATGCTAAAATCTAGTAAAATATTTTTGAACAATAAGGTTAAAAAGTCTTATATCACCTTTTTATATCACCTTTTTATATTTAATTTAAATACTTTGACTTTCATTTATTTTAAATAATTTGTTTTTCAGTGTCCCAATTCTGTGTTGCAGGTCTGTTCATCTGGGTTTGAAATTCTGTACATGCTATTCAGAGAGTTAGTTTGTGATAGCTAAAGGGGAATGCTTCAAATGAAGAAACAAGACTGAAAAACTGTCAGTGAAATTCCTTATACGGCTACATGAACTGTAAAGGAAAAAGAGCTACCCAACTCCATTTCATGTTTAATTCACAAACTTAAACAAAAAAACCTTGTAGATTGGTGGAAGTTTGAGGACTTTTAGAAAAAAAATAACCATTTGGGTACTAAATACAGTTTTTTATATATATATATATATGTTCTTGCATAATAAATATTTCCAAAGCAGACTTCTCAGAATTTTTGGTTTTAACTGTTTTGAAGAATAGGTATATGAAGAAAAACTCAAGTCCTGATTAATTTTAAGTACAAGTGTCAAGTAGAGCTACATTCTCTTGCACTCTAAGGACCTCACTACAAAACAGACTCTAAGGACTGACTCATAAATTCATGGAAATCCCACAATCATTTGATAACTTACTGTAGCAATGCAAGCTGCAGGACAAAGTTACTATTTCACAGGAGTTACAGAAGTCACCACTGGAACCACTGTTACAGTGAAGAAAAAAGTGGATTTTCCCTTGGGGATAACTGAGGCAGATCCTCCCCAGAACTGTATAAATCTCAGCAGTCTTTTCCTGAGTCTTGTTACTCCCATATTAAGCACAGAAAGTGGTTATGCTCGGACAAGGCCCAGCACTACAACATGTTGAAACAAAATATTTTGCACTGTGTGGTCACCCTAAATGGTGATTTCCCCAGCTATTCCCAAAGTTGCCAAGATGGACCTACAGCAACTCAAGTAAGCACAAAAATCAATGCACAGGAGAAAGTTAGTTTTCTATATAAGCTAATGACTGGTGTTTGCTTGTTCTTTTTTTGTTTCCATTTTCCAGTGCTCAATAGTTTTGTTAGCATCATCTTAATAATGAATAACCTATGCAGCTCTGGTTCCATAAGATACTGCCCTCTCCATTGTGCTGTATTCCACTGGTTTGTATGCATGCATGCCTGCACAAACATTGTTTGTATACGTAGGGTTTATATGTTGGTTAGGCATAGGACTTGCTTAAACTGAAAAGGTAAATCTAATTAGGAAACAGAAATTAAGTATTCTTCCTCCTAAGTCCCTTGACAGGTCTGATTTAATAGTTATTCTAAGAACATGCCACACTAGGGACTGGGTTGTCACCACTTATTTCTATTAATTGCATGTTGGTCAAACCTACATTTAGCAAAAGATCACAGTAAACACCAGCAGCTGCAACACTCTACAGTCTCTAATGGAAAGTGAGCTAAGGACTAAGCATATGTAAAGGACTTAAGAGTGCACTGGGAATCTAATAATTAGGATATCCAGCTTTAGGCTCTAGCTCCTATCTCAATGACTTTTTGATTCATCCCCTAAAGGTTTAATATATAATTAATCAGTTCTATGAGCAGAGATTGGAAACCTCAGTTTCCAGGTCCTCATGTGAATGTTATAAAATATAAACTAAAGTTGTGTTTCTTCTTTCTTGCATCCTTTATTTCCTGCTGAAATTGGAACACTGCACAGTGGCAAAGCTTCAGCAGGATCAGAATGTGTCTCCACTTCAAATGGCCACAGAGAGGCCATAAAATTAAGTTCCTGGGAAGTAAGAAGTTTAAATTTTGACATCCTTAAGCACATGAAGGAACAGAATCTGTATTTCCCCTTGCAGTGGCTTAACACCCAGTAGGCAGCTAAGATTGACACATCTGCTCACTCACTTCGCTCACCCCAGTGGGATGGGGGAAGAGGAAAGGAAGTGGAAAAGCAAGAAAACTTGGGGGTGAAGATAAACATTGTTTAGTAAGTGAAGGAATAGTGGAAGAAGAGAGAAAGAAAACAAAACAAGTGATACAATGGCAATCACTGACCACCTCTCACAGGCAGACTGATGCCCAGCCAGTCCCTGAGCAAAAGATGGCAAGCCTTCCTAAACCCTGCCCTGCTCCATTTTATTGCTGAGCATGACATTATATGGATATGGAGTATCTCTTTGGTCAGTTCAGGTCACCTGTCTGATTGTGCTCCCACCCAACCCCTTGAGCACACCTCAGTCTGTTCATTGAGGGACAGAGTGAGTAGATGGCTTTGACGCTGTGCATGATGTTCAGCAAGAGCTAAAACATCCATATTAGCAGTGCTTTCAGCTGCAAATCTAAAACACAGCACCATACGAGCTGCTATGAAGAAAATTAACTCCAACCCAGCCAGTCCCAGTGCACCCATTTACAGAGTAAAAAGCTCAGACAGTATGTAGGGTGAAGAAAACAAAACTACCTTCACCCTTTGGAAGAAGAAAATAAGTCTGCAACAAGGCTGTATATGTCCAACATCACCAGAGGATTCTGAGGTAAAAGAGATGAGTGGGTGTCAAGAGAGAAAACCTGCAGCTTTGCAGGTCACTATATTTCAGATATCCTTATTGCTTTTGTCTAGATCTTTCTGTTATCACCCTTGTATATAAGAGAACTGGTATCTAACATAAATGTGTGAAAATCAGGAACTGAAATGGTAAATTTTTCAGCTGACTTTATGCATAAATGACTAACAGAGTGTCAGTGGCTGAAAGTTGGAAAACTATAAAAACTCTCTGAGATTTTTCCATGTTTTACCACAGCCTTTGCAAGAGTTCTACTTGGACAAATAATTACAACAAAAGTAGGGAAACAAATAAAAAAACAAATCCTAATAGCTATGTAGGTGTAAATTTATGTATCATAATTTTTGAGGGGGTATAATGTTCTGCATGTACTGAGGTAGACAGTACCAGCACTTCTTCAGACAATAAGCGTTAATGATATCCAAAATGCATAAGATGTATTTTTTAGTTCTTGGATTAGAGGGGACTTATTGCCCTCTTTGATATGCTCCTATGCACCTCAAGGAGAGAAGTGAAATAATGGCTTATTAGACATGAACTACAGAATATTTCCTATTGCCCCACAAACAAACAAACAAACTTGCATTTAAATGACATTGCATTATTGTTAGAAGGAAACTCTTATCTATTCGGAATTACAGTTGGCAGGTATTGGCTTCAGAAAATTTAGTTTTAGGAAAGCCCTGTGTGAGACCAGCTGCTGGAAATGTCCATAGAAGTCCTCCTTGATCACCTGCTACTCCTCATGGAGACACTTTCTTTAAGGTTAGTGAGACTCTGAGGAAGCAATAGCAACATGTTAACCAAAATATTCTGCTATATTTGCATGTCCTCAGGTCACACGAATGTTCACTAATAGATGCCTGCATTTAGAGACCTTTCTCATAACTTCATTCAACTTGGAGTATGATAATTTCTTACTGTACCTATTAAACTTACTCAGTATATCAAAGTATTTCAATACAACCAACATACATGAGGAAGGCTCAGACACTCTGTATATTACAGATCGTGTATTGAAGAAGAGAGAGACTGAACGACTTGCCCAAGGCTGCACAGGAAGCTTGTGATAACTGAATCCAGCCTTGGCTGTAATGATTTTTCTGTGTTGTGAGTCCACTTACAAATTCTTTGAGAGACAGAATGACTTCCTCAGAGACCCAGCCTACCTTCTGCCTCTCCAGACTGCCAGAGCTGACCAGCTGCAGGAATCAGTACACCTCCTGGAAGACAAAGTGCTTGAGGGATTTGTACTTCCTCCAGCTCAGTGAGAATTGGAATTAATGTGAATTAATAGCAAATAAGGATGCAATCTGTTGGTCAGTGTGTGCACATAGCTCTCACAAAAGTACACATTTTCTAAACTTAAACAAAGACTTGATAGCTTTCCTGTTACTACTCACTGCCAACTTTGCCTGATGATATGAAAAGCATAATAATTCTATGTTTATATAAACAGAAATTATACGTATGTTATATATATTTTAATGGAGAAAATTAAATTTGTCTAGGATTTACAATTTCATAAACTTATATGTAAAACATTTTATACAGAAATAACATCTACAGTCTTTATTACTAACCATTTGAAATCTGGATATGTTTCAGGTTTAAATGTGCAAAGATAGAAGAAAATCAAACCCTTATTTTACAATCCATACTCCAGGTAAAAAGCCCCTTTGTTACACAAAATAGCTTCCCAATATTTGGTACTATATTAATTCTGGTGCACAAATGTGCAAATTCTATTTTCAAAACATGTGCGACGTATTGCCAACATATGTGAAGGAAGATATAACGTATGTATATTGAAGAATTTTGACTTTTTATACTTGAACACTGTAACACTGAATATGGTATAAAGTAAATCTTTTTCTTAGGAAAACAGGGATCTAAGAGTAGAGAGGAGACAGTAAGAATGGCTGTATATCAGGCAGCTTTCCTGAGCAGATGGACACAAAGAAGTACATACTTAGCCAAGAGATATTATTTATACTGAAAGAAAAAAAAAAAAGATATCAAAAAGTAAAACTAAACAGAAGCAGCTTTCAGCATGAAAATATGACAACAAAAGGAAAAAGTAAGACTTCCAATTGATAGGAAGACAATATACTTATAGGCTTACGAAACATGTTCTGTCCCACCAGCACATCAGATTCTGATCAGAGGCTGAAGGGAATTGAAGCACTTGAAAAAATCATCTTTAATCAATACTGAAAATCATCAAAGACAAATCTACTTGCCTCACAAAAATATAGCCATGTCTGAAATAAATGAAGTGCCCAAGGTAGGCTTCATGTAGGAAACTACTCCAACTGTATCGCATCTGTCACCTCACTATGACGTGTCATAGTCATTATGGTACAGAAAAATTCCTCTGGAAGACTGCATGTTGCACGTGCATGACCTTGAATACCGAAAAATTCGTGAGCAGCTACGAAGTGTGTGAACAAGCAAAGACCAAACAGATAAAAAGAACAATGAAAATACAGAGCTAACAGACATCAAAGTAAAAACAAAACAGAACCTTTTCTATCACAAATCAATCACACTGGGATTGTTATGATGTAAGCATGTAAGCAAACAGTTGGCTACAACCACAGGATCATGCTGGAGAAAGCCATGAGGGATTTCAGCCTCTCTGGAACCCTTGTAGCTTCAGTCTGGGAGTATATTCATCTGTGCAATTTCGTCAAGAAGGAAATCAATGATCCTCTTATCAACATGATGGCTGTATGGAAATACACTGTAATAATTCTGTCACTGTTCTGTAAGACCCACTTTCTGAGACAGGCTATTTAGTTGTATGGGATTAGTTGCATCTATCTTGTTTCAGTTCCATAGTGTCTGTCATCAGGAGGAAGAGTAAAACTCTCAGTTAAAAAAAAGTCCCCCATATTGCCACCAAAAATAAAAAACAGCCATAATTATATGCCTGAATCTTTCTGGTCCTACTAAGTGGTTACATATTTCTTATTTAATTTTCCACAAAATCATTTTTCTCAGGTTTAAATTATCAACTGTATTCACTCACAGACAGAATTCAGGCTGCAGTTCTCAGATACTAAATGCCTCATACAAATAAGTCCAGTTTCATTTGGCATTTGATATTCAGTTCCCCCCAAGAATAATCACTGATGTCAGTTTATGCTAAATTAATTCCACACAGATTGTTTTTGTATCACTCTCATCTAAATTAAACAGATATTGTCTGTCATGCATCTTCCTAAAGCAGGGTAAGCCTTTTCCTTCTCTCCTTTCCTTCCTCCTTCTGTCTTACAGTGAAAACTGTTGGCTCTTAGCAACGCTCAGTAAAGTCCCCAAGATACACGATAAGAAAATGGTGAATCTCAGTGGCACTTTTCAGTTCTGTTTTGGTATGTCATTGTTTGGGAGTTTTTGTCTTCTTCTGTACAACAGTCTCTACTGATTGAAAATAAAGCAGGTATACAAAAATATTTAACCTATTATAAGCTATTATATATAAAATAAAAAAAACCCACAAACATAAACTGATATAATCTCTCTCAATTAATCAGTGTTTTTCACACATTTATTGCATATACCACCAGTAGCAAAATCAGTATGTCAGTGCTAATCAGAAGGCAAAGCTTCATTGGAAACTGGTATCACTAGAATTCCAGCAAATAAAGCAGGAAATTGATCCTTTAGCTGAGTATTTCTCTCATACGTTTTATATATATGCTTTATACTATATTTTATGTCAATCAAATATTTGGTCACATATCCATACAACTGCTCTGATCAGCAGTGATGGAAAGAATACCACAAAAGATGGCAAAAAGCAAAGGGAACCACAAGTTGATACCATGCCAGAAACCTTAAAGACATCACAGATTTTAGTCTTTCAAAAGTTTAAATGCATCATATTCCTGAAAGTAGCCCATGTGCATCACTAAGAGTATCTGTTTCATCAAATCCACAAATGTCTCCTCCCTACAAATGAAAGACAAAACCACAGACACAGTGAAAAGTATACGATTCTGAGACCCAATTATTAAAATCCAAACGAAATACAAACAAATGACTGATATATATTGGAAGACAAGAGACTCTCCAAAATACACAACATCAAAGAAACATAGTACAAGGCAAACAGGAAAGATTTGCTCAGATACCAAAACAAAAAATCACCCACAATATATGGCAAACAAACTGCTAAAAAAAAGAGAGCTTACATATATATAAATGCACATCTTGATAGAGATTTCAGGAAGGAAATGATAACATATGTTAATGATAAAATATAAAGTTAACACTAGCTGTACATGCAATTTATGTATTCTGATTTATGTTTGCTCTCATTAAATATATGAAAGGGGTATTAGGGTAATTGGTTCTTCTACAGCTTCCCAAATGTGGACGGTGAAAAAGAAGAGCATATATGAAGGAAAAACAAAGATATTCTGAACTGGCTCAGTATTCACTCTCCTACTATTGCTAAACTGAATACTTCCTGTATGTTGAATGCATCTGTATCTAGATATGCAAAATCCACATATCTAGCACGAAACTTTTCACTGCAGATATTTGTTCATCACTGTCCCTAGCTCCTGATATTTTAACCACTGTTCTTCTCTACAGCTATTTCTCCTTACATTTCTCTAAATAGTTGTATCTGTAAACTTGGACACCATTAGATAAGATTTGGATTTCTGCCAAACATTTATATTTTATTCCTTTAAGGTATTAATTCCTCAAATCTTTGAAGTATCTTCTTACTTCCCAGAAGTCAGAGAACTTCTACCCCCACTACGATTCTGATTTTCATCAGGCAGGAATTCCATAAATAGCCACAAAACCCTGTTCATAACAAAATAGTAGTAAGATCTGAATAAGGTGTGGCTTGTTCTATACTTGCACCATCGAAACATAGCAGGTTTTTTTGTACTATTGTGGTAGTCTGCAACTAAGTTTTGTAGGAATTATTCCAAATACATTAGTGTTCTGAATTTAATATGGAGAAAGACAAATTATTTTAATATAGTGCTATTATGGTTAGTAGGAAAACAGTTCAATATTGTTAATGAAGCTATTTGTCAGATCCTCTGTTTTGGTTTTATTATATACATGGGCATTTTGGTTTTTTTCCCCTAAACCATTAGGAATATAAAAACAAATCAGGTAATGTTCTGCTAGTACACTATTTACCCCCAGAGTACACTATTATGAATGCAGCTAGCTAAATACAGGGTATGAAAGGATATCTTAAAAATTTAATTTAATCTGAATGTCTTCACACATGTAGCTTTGGTTCGATCATGCCACTGGAGCAGAGTACGGTTCCAGGTATATAAAATAATGTGGAAAATACCTTTACTAATTTAGATAATCAGGCAAACATGGGGAAACAAACTAATCTAATTTATTTTAAGAATGTTGGTAATAACTGTTGTTTCTCAAAGTTAGGGGGTTTTATGTTAAATAAAGAAGAAAGGCTCTAGAAAAAAAAATATAATTTTCAATAACAATGTTGCTTTTTAGTAAATATTTCCTGTATGCATGCAAACAAAATTTTATCATGTAAAAATCTATTAGTAATCTGCCTGTCTCCTCTTATCTATTAGTGTCTGCACAACCATTCCAGTTAAAAACAAAACCAAGCCCAAAGACATTTCTAAAGTAGCAAAACAGACTTAATTTGTTGTTTTTTTTCCTCAGAATAAGCTGTAGTGATTCCAGCGAAGCTTTGTCAAGGATAAATGTAACCAAAGATAGCAGTAACTACACAACTCCTACTAGTTTTAATGAGCTTGGCAAGGCTGATTTCTCGCACATCATACAGAATATTTACTTCTAATGGTCTATATTATACCTAATTAAATCACAAAATAAGTTCAAAAGTAGCTGATTAACATGTTTAAGGCCAGTTTTCATGCTTTGTCATTTGCTTTTCTTTTCTATGTCACATATTCTTCTATTACACTTATTTTTTAGTTTCTCTCCAAATTATCTATAGAATTAAATATGACCTCACACGAGTCGTATGAAACATATCATCTCTTTTGATGACACAAAAGAGTGCTCAGGTATATCATAACAGAAAAGAGAAGGAAAATAGATCAAAAACCTAAGAAAGGTATTCATTCCATATTGCTGTATCACACTTGCTATAGACTACCCCGAACACTGATATGTATTCCAAATTCACATATACAGGATGTAAATTTAAAATTTCTGAACCTGCATGACAAAGTCATACACAAATGCCCAACATTTAAATCAGTGTCTGTAGAGAAGTCCCATTAATTTCCACAAGAGCTCTC
Organism: Pterocles orientalis; assembly: GCA_011057875.1. NCBI lineage: Eukaryota > Metazoa > Chordata > Aves > Pterocliformes > Pteroclidae > Pterocles > Pterocles orientalis. The sequence continues at coordinate 335,875 of WKFP01013358.1, read as the reverse complement.
CAGTACTCAGTGAATTATGACAGCATGCTGTAGGAATATTTTGCACATGTTGGCATCTATTTCCAAGCAAGTCTATAACATATTCAAAGAAGTGATATTTCGAATAAATATAAAATAAGAAAACCCTATATAAAATCCTGCAAATTTTCACCAATGTAAATGGAACTTGTTTTGTCTACAGAAAAAATACATAATAAAGTAGTATTTCAACTATTTAAAACCAAGAATAATTTAAATCACTTTTTTCACTATAAAGTTGCCATTCCATAGAAGAGATGACTACAAGAAACAATAGTACACAATAAAAAGTACATTATAAAGTATGCAAACACGTGGCTAATATTTACAGTGAGTATAAGCTGTAGATTTTTGAAAACTTTATATTAAGGTTATGAATTGTTTAGAAGCTTATGAGTACATACTGATCTAAGGGAAAAAATGTATTTCTGATATTTAAGTTTAGCACTTCTGTTATATATGTGTTAATAACACTTATTTGACTTTTTTGTCACCTGAATGATTAAAGATGGCCAGGAGTCAGTAATATTATTTATTTGATTTTAGGCAGAAAAAAGTATTAAATGTGACCATTCTGTTCATACAGCACTTACTCATTTTTAATTTTTCATTGATTATTTTTGCTAGGCAATCCTTAAAAAACAAAGAACATTAAATTTTATATCACAAACTGACACAGCATAGAATCTATCTATCTATACCTGACAACTTTCTTCATGGATATCAATGTCAGTCTTTTTATAAACACAGAACACTTATGAAAATGTTGTGATTGGTAGCATATGATGATAAAATGAGTATGTTATTGTGCATCTAGAAATTACCATAATTTAAGAAAAACAATTCCATAGGAAAAAGTCTGGAAAAATTTCCCATTTATTCAATATGGTCTCAAATTCTCTTTCTTCCTAAAAATCTAGATATTATAGCTAGATTCAACACCTGTCATCAGTAAAAAACGTCATATAGTGGATGAATTCACTTTACTAACCACCCTTCTAGCGCTGGATGCCAAAATGCTAAACTCACCTCACAGACTCCTTGGAGTTTACAACAGCTCTAAGGATGTCAACAAACCCTGGTGTAAAACTAATTCCCAACAGCTGATACTACTGATCTCTCTCAATGGCATACCTTTAGCTATGCCTTGCCTTTTTCTACCTTTTGGCATCCTAGCATGTCCCATATGTTGAAGAATCAAAGTGTCTGATCTTACACTGCCAGCTCAACACTGGTTGAATGTGTCCGGTTGCTGAGAACGTCCACAGCTGCAGCTAACAGGCTTCATTAAGTATTCTGGGGTTTTTAATTATTTATATATTTATGCCCAAATTACACTGACCTAAGCCATATAGGGAAGCAGTAAGAAGCAGACGTTTGTACCTTGTCTTGAAAGACAGAAGATGAGCAGGTATAACAGAGTGCAAATAAATTTGCTTAACTTACTCTAGTACCACTGTCACTATCCCAGCTTTCCCTGTATTTCATTTAATATATGAAACACTCACAGACTGTAGATTTTTAATGGCCACGATTACCAGCAAAAATGAAATCCTTGTAAGCTATTAAGAAAAAGCAACATAACATTTGCAATCTTCATTGTAACGACTGGAAAATACTACAATCTCTCTACTTAGGTTGGAGGCAATTTACATGGTCAGCTACTCTCAGTCAATGTGAAAGACTGATTGCTTCACCCACTGAAGACTTTTTTTTCCTATTGCCATATTCTAACACGAAATTATATACAATTCCATTCTTTCATATATGCTGTACTGTGGCTTTTTGGTGTATTTTTCCACTAAGGCATGCTCTATTTGTTCAAGCTAATTTCCACAGTTAATACCAACAATTTATTTCCTTACCACCCACTGGAATTTTATTCATTTATTTTTAATCATCTTTCACCTCTTTATTAACCCCTCCTGTTATTTATCTATTGTAATTTGCCTTTGTTCTAACTCAGCTCCAGTGATTTGAACATAGATTAGTTTCCAAGATGTTTAATCACCTAATTAAGACACCGGTTTAACTATAATGAAATATCCTTTGAAAGCAGTACTTTGTGTGAGGATTGATATGAAAAGTATCGATAAAGCACTATGTAACTCTAACCTCCATTATGCAATTTAGAAACTTGTAGAGTCTTCAGTTTCCATTTACTTTAATTAAATATTATCACTTAATATTAAATGCTATTTGTTTGATTATATTCCAAATATTGGCACCACCACAGAAAGTGGTTGTGCTTGAGCAATTCAATTACTTCCATATCAGCAACGAGTGGTTCACCAAGGTAAGTATTCTGTCTGTCAGTTGTAAAAAACAGATCTCATACACGCAGCAATTTGAGGGTCAGGGACTTCCTAAGACGAAGGAAACTTAGTATTTAATGAAAAGCTACATTGTACACAAAAATAATAGTAGCTTAAGGCACTAAATAAGCCTAAATTCCAGTAACCTCCTTTGATCATAGCAACAAGTAATGTTATAACAGCAGTGCTGGTCTCTCTCTGCCTGCATTTGCAACTGATAAATCATTTGTTACGCAACAAATTCTTGCAATGCATTTTACAGGCCATACAATGTGCAACGTTCATCTGAAATGGGGGGAGGAGGGGGAAGCTGTATAGTTGACAAAGTCTTGAGGTACCTTGCAATAAAAATTTCTCCTCAGTTCTTATTCAATTACAATTTCATTTTTAACTAGCAAAAAACAAACCAGCAACAATACCGTTAAGATTGAGGTATACTGTTAAAGGGTTAGATGGAAATGTGTAACTTTTAAATGTCACAGGTTAATTACAGTTAGATTTTCATAGCACCTCTGGGTGATAAAATGCCACCTGGTTTTACTTTGAAGTTCTTTCAAGACAATATTTGAAACATTAAAGCACTGAAGTTTCAGCAAATCAGACCTCAGCACAAAGTGCACAGTGCCTTTGGTTTGAAAATGCTGTCCTTGTTCTTACAAGATGCATCTTTCTTTAAGAAATATTTTTTAGCATGCGAAATCAAGGATTGTTTTATTTTTAACTCATTACTGAGAAAACAAGAGGGGAAAAAAATGGAAAAATGAGGACAAACATGAACCAGCCAACTCAGAAATATTTCAGTTTGAAAATTAATCTCATTGCTACTCCATAAAACTTTGAATAGAGCTGTATATTTTTACACTGATGCACACATCCATGCTCTCACGTGAAATACAGAAAATGATGCAAAAAGTACAGGAAAACAATCTACTTTAAGTATATCAGACAAAATATCACTATAAAAAGCCTTTGAAAAGATCAGTTAAGAGTATTTCATGTATTATGGAGAAGTAAGAGAATCCAGTCAGTCAGGATACCATTCCAATACACAGTTTATAAAATAATAATCCTGTAATAAGGAACTTCAAACCTAACTAAGTCCAATTAAAGAAACATGATGGATTAATATATTGAAGAAAATACAGAACAAATGAAAAATGGATTTTAAAGCATAAGTAAAATTTATGCAGTATCCACAAGCTATACAAAAACCTACCAGAGCACTCTGAAGGCATATGACATGTATTTCACTAAAATAAAATTATAACTCAATTTTAACAATACCATGAGACATACATAAGAGTTTTGAGTTTGTTAGTTAATACTTATTCCAATTTTAAGGCTTACTACATTTATAATTCCCAATACTTACCCTGATGTTATAGTAGGATGTATTGAAAAAGGTTTTGTGTCCTAAGAATCACACAAGATATTTATGTATTAATTTCTGGGACAATGAGATACAATTCGGTTTTGTGCCCAGCAGACTTAGTCCTTAAAGCAGAGATTTTTTTTCCCTTTTTTTAAACTCAAACGATTTTGTTCACATGCTCTCTGAACTACTCCCAAAATGAGAAGCTTATAGAACCAAAGAGGATAGATTTAGATTAGGTATTGTGAAGAAATCTTTTACTGCGGGAGTGGTGAGACACTGGAACAGGTTGCCCAGAGAAGCTGTGGGTGCCCCATCCCTGGAGGTGTTCAAGGCCAGGCTGGATGAGGTTTTGAGCAACCTGGGCTAGTGGAGGTGACCCTGCCCATGGCAGGGGGTTGGAACTAGATGATCTTTATGTCCCTTCAAACCCAAACCATTGTATGACTCTATAAAATAAAGAGGCTTTTGTGGAGGAAAGAGAATTCTTTTTGGTAGTTTCACATGCCACTGAGTTTGCAGGAGGAAGGCATGGAGAAGGTTTCCAGAGTTGGATTATTTAAGCTTTTATAAACTAGATATTTTCTTTTATATTAAAATTCATCCATAAAAATAAATACTGAAGTAATTCATTTGGGAAATTAACCTACGCTATAAATGCATCAATTTGTGATGAAGATTCCTGTGGGTGTGATGGTCTTTTCTTTTTTTTGCTCTGTGTAACCCTTCACATCAATGTCAGGTGTGAAGGTACAAAAAGTTAGTCAGCACACTCACAGGACTTACAAAGAGTACCTGTGGGTCCCTAGAACATCTAGGATAATGCAGACTCTTGAACTGCTTCATCCATGAATCTCTCCCTAATTACTCCCATAGATTATTTAGCAAGGGAAGTTTCTATCATATTGCTTAGCAGTAGGAAAGAGCTTCTCATTAGATTACCATGTCATTATCCCCTCAGCCCAGCCAACTTACACTCATGGATCACTAAATATGCAAACAATTAGACCTAAAAAAGACGACCATAAAGAAGACGTGAAACATTGCAACAATTAGAGCTAAGCCTCAATGCAGAGAGGTCTCTTCCCAAAATCTCAAGGACAGATTTGGTAATAACGGGAAAAACCCTTCTTCAAAATGAAGAAACTGAGCCACAGCAACCATGGCTGGGCAGGATAAGAAGTAAACTGCATAAGTTACAGAAGTTGAAATCTAAGTTAAATCATTAGATTTTTATAGAGAGAATGATGCAATTGCTAGAGGATTCTTGTGGTTAGGTTGCAGGAAATGCAATGTCTTTTTGCTAAAATTTCATTAAATTGTGAATAATATTAAAATAAAAGCAGTGTCTGAAGAGGCTTTGCTATACATTTTATACAGAAACTGCCATCTGCAAGCAAGAGTCACTCAGATTTTGTTATTGAAGACACAAAGGAAAGCATTACTGTGATCTGACAAAACAAATATACAAAACAGGCAGTGAAGTGCAGATGAAATACTAATTATAGATCCTATTTTGCATGACCCCTTTCCAAAAACAAAATATGAAAATAGATAGAGAAAACAGGAAAGGGAAATAAAAATGCTTGGTTTTTTTGTTTGTTTGTTTGGTTGGTTTTTTTTGGCTAACGAGAGGACTCAAGAAAACACTACTGTTTTTGCCAAAGGACCTACAAGCCAGCTTGGCTGAGCTTGTGGTGTTGGAAGTTCTCTGGTTCCACTGATCACTGAAGAACCTTAGAAATATTGCTCCTTCATGTAATATCCATTATGTCACCAGTAAAGACAAATGACACCATTTGGGAACTTTTTTTAACTTTAAACAGATGCCAAAGACATTGACATTTCCTTTTGGTATTTCTCACTAGCAACTAATCTTGAGTCTGGCAACTGGATGTTGATATGTAGGGTCTTAATGCTAAACTTGCTGAAAGTGACAGATGTTAACCTTATTAAATCAACCCATTCATAGAGTTACAGTTCTGCTCATTGCAGCTTCATTATTAGTGAGTCTAGATACAATATCAACTTTCACTGAAAATTTAGGCTGACATTTTCTAAATTAAGGAAGCAACCAATAGTCTGAGCAATGAAGCTACTGAAGTTACAATACGTAGCTGGTTTTACACTGACATTTATTGTATGTTCTCAAAATAGAAAAGATGCAATAGATTGAGAAATAATATCTACTTTGATGCTACTGTACTACTCTACTGCTTCTGTGCAAATATGTGAGGTAATATTATAATCATGATCATTTCCAAGGTACATTTTTTAAATTTATATTTTCCTTGAAGAACATAACAAAGGACTGACACTACTCTGTGTCTTAAACAGTGTGGTGTTTAACATTCATAACAGCCAATAGGTTGAGTACCTCTTTTATTTTGAAAACATTTATTTACTTAGTTTTTCTTAGTTTTGAAAATTTTACTAAACTTCATGAATATCTTAAGTCCTGAAAAATACAACAGAACAAACCAAGTGGGCAGAGGTTATGTCAAATTTACAGAGGACACTGTAAATTACTGTGTTCTGGACAGAATAACTTACGTGACTAATTTTTAAAAAGTAATTTTCTGTAATGTCAATTTCCGTCAAATTTTGCAAGAAAATAATTTTTTGTGTGTGTTCAGTAATGCCATATATGTTGAGAACCATCTCATATGTTGAGTAGTGAGATGAGACATCTCATGAGTAAGTTATGAGATGCTGAGAAGTGCCGTAAATGCTGAGGAAGCCAGAAGCTTGGAGCTGTCCTGGAAAAACAGTGTGTTAGAAGTAAGCTATTCCCTGATAGACCTTTAGCATCTGCAGTTCTACAGAACATCCTGAACAAGAAAGGCCACCTGTACAAAGGAGGAAGAAGGGATTCCATTTGATCCATACATTCTAGGACTCTGCTTTTGAAATCAATGATCATAGAATCATAGAATCATCAAGCATTATTAATAAAGTATGCCTAGTAGAATACAGCATTAATTGGAGACAAAATAAATTGAGTTTCTCACTTGCCCATCATCAATATTAACACTGAGATAATGTTAAACTTGAATATCAAAATGAGTTAAGAGGGTGTCATTGAGAAGCAAGAGACTGGAAAAAGACAAAGTGTACCAACATTTCATTTGAGACAAAATGAACCAGAGTTGCCTAGAAACCAGAAAGGCTAATGGAAGAGAGCCACTGGAGAAGTATAAAAGTGAAAATACAGTAATTGCAATCTGCTCATATGTTGCATCCGTTGTTTTAATTAAACACTATCTAGGTTACTTTGAAGAATACTAACAATTTTTAGGAGTGCTAGTTTTGAAAACAAACTGACGTCAAGCTTTATGTCATATATTTGATTTTTTTTTCAATGATATAGTGCAATGAAAATAATTGCCATCCCAATCAGATCTGAAACAAGGTAACTGGTTCTGATGCAAGGCAGGATTTACAGACTATTTGATGAATGGTAAGATATCTCATGCTAGAAACCTTTCACAAAATTATTCACTACATCCTGAAAATTCCTTTTGAAAATATATTATTGTGTTCCTTTGATGAATAATCATGAAGTTTTAACATATGTTATCCATGAAGAGTTTGTTTCAGTGGACAACTTACTGCCTCCACAATTCTAATGCAATCAAAAATACTACGTGGTTCAGAGGACAGAAAAGTGAAACAAACCTTATGTATAGATCTGAAGTAAGCATATGTACATTTTTTCACACTGCTCTCCAGAAACACCAACGAATACCTAAATACCAGGCTGATGAAAGTCAGAAAAGAAATGTAAGAGGGAAGATTTCCAACTCTTCTTTAATTATTTCCATTAATTTAAACCTATGGATGAAAATAATTAAGATAGCAGTCCATCTGAATATAATACAAACACATTCTGGTGTTTGGTTTCACATAGCTTCCAAAAGGAGAAACCAGTCCTAAAAGCTATAAAGATTTACGTTAAAACATCAAACTTAATTTTTTTAAGTCATTCAAAAATCTGCTCCTGCAGTAAAAAACCTGTGCTCTAGTAAGTTCTATACAGGTACTATGCTCTAACAGACTCTTCACTGAAGTTTTAAACATAGGGAAAAGTAAACATGGTGACCCTTATGAAATTAATAATCAGGTAAACATACAGGTGCTGTTTGTGTTTTCCTTCCTGTTTCCTTTCCCAACGTCTTCTGCATCAGCAATTATCATCCACCACTTAGTTTTAGTTAAGACTTCACTGTGTATATATGTATTTAAAGTTCAGACTGTGTAGATGCATATCTAGCTCACAGATGATTTCTATTTTCTTTACTTTTGCATTCTCCAGTCATATTGGAGAAAAAAAAGAGTTTTACTCCAGACTTACTGGAAGGAATATTACTCATATATACTTTTTCAGATAATGGACCTTAACGAATGAAGTTGAATATGTTTAAAAATCTCTGGTTTTCTGCATTTTCTTGGTCTCCTAATACAATTAAAATATATATTAACATACTGAGAAATATAAAATTATCAGCAGTGCTTTTGCATTTGTTAGAACAGTACTGCTCTTATTTTTAATTAGGGGATAAAGAATTTATCATCATGATGTCTTCATTTATCTTTATTAGAAAATCACACATCAATTCACTGGTAGCTACTGTAGTTGAATCTCTGCCACTTACTCTCAGCTGCTGCCAAATTGGTGTTCCCCTTCTACTCACTCAGTTTCCTCTTAAAGAAAATATTTTTTACATCTTAGCATATGAAAGAATAGTGGATTCAGTGAGAGACCAGCATAATAACCAATAAAGACAAGGAAAACAATACAAATTTTTGATGAGCGTGCATTTTAGCAATACACAAAAATAAACACCAAATTACCTGTATCTGAGACAAAAATAAAACTAAAAATGAACAATAAAACTAAAAATTAAGAATGTATAACATCCTCTAGTTGTGTATAGTGTCCTTCTTTCCTAACACAAAAAAAAAGTCAGAAATTAACTTGTGTCCTTTGGCAGGGAAAAAGAAAGGAAAATAAAATAATTCCGAACAGGTAGCTGTATTTAGCAAGTGTTAGAATAGAAGATGTTTATTTGACAAGAATCATTTTGATGATCTATTTATTTCAAAGTAAGACAATCCCAGGCAGGTTGCCTCCATTCTTCCAAGTGGCTTTCTCCAATTAGAACGAATAGTTCCTGGAGAGATTTTAATCAGATTTTATTTATCTGAATATATTTTAATTTTTAAAACATTTTATGTCAGTTATTTCTTTAAGAAATTCTAGAATTCTGTTTCTCGTAATAACAAACAGTGAAAATGTCTTAACTTCTGTAATTTTTTCTTTGCTTTCTTTTTTTTACTGTGTTCAGTTTTCTAAGCTATCTTACCTAACGATCAACTTTTGTATCCAACAGATTCATAGGCAATGTTAAGCACACGCACACACGTGAAGAAATAAAGTCACTGATCTCTAATAGATGTTGGGGAGGCCGACAGTACAGCGTAACTTCTGTATGAATTTTTATTGCATGATTACACTCTAATTAAAAAAAAAGTAACAAAAAATACCTAACAAAAAACCCCAAACAAATAATGAAAAACAACCCAAAGAGACCTCTGTTGGATAACTTCTGGATAATATTAAAAATCGATAAAGGTATTTCAAGTTTCAGTTACATAGGGAAGCTGAAAACAGGCTGTTCTGAATATATTCACAAATTCAAAGGACTCATGATTTTTCAGATAAATATGTTTCATTTGTGTGTTGCTCAATATCAAACTGAAAAGTTGAGTGAAGAGCCAATAATTCTTTTTAAATACTATGAGCCAAAGCTAAATACTTACTTAAGAAAATTAATTGTGCTCATAGATAAAATGGAGAATTTTCATAAACCATAAGTACACAGAGAGTTCCTTAAACCTAATGAGAAATTCAATTAATTGCTTCATTTAATAAATATTAAAATGTGGATGGTAGTTCTTACAAGTTTTGCTGGAAGTTATTAAAACCAACAAACAAAACAGTCTCAAGCCTTTTTGTATTCAACTTTCTAATTCTTGGACATCTGATTTTTAGATTGAGTAAAATTAAAAAATAATTATGAGTAAAATAATTATTGAGTAAATGTTTATCATTTTAGCACCAATCACTTCCTATGTCACAATACTAAGAAGCATAAAGTAAGAAAGGAGGCAGAAAAGATCAGAAAATAAATACACTGCTTAATTATATCTAATGGACTGTATCTAACGGACTTCCCTCCTCATTCCACTTTCAGTTGGGCTGGAAATTGCTTATGGAATCAGGCTGGTAGATCACTTTGAGAGCAATTGCTGCCACAAAGAGGAGTACTTGGTTGCTGCTACTTCTCACTTACAGTCCAACCGCCTTCTCCATGGTGTAGATCAAGAGGACACATAAGTAACCTGACAAATTTCAGATACATTTTCAAAAAGTGGAAGATAATATCTTTCTTAAGGAGAGTGCTTTGGTGCCTGCACAGACTGGCAATAAAGAGTAATAGATGGACTGGATGGTGGATAAATTCAGCAGAAAAGGTGGTCCATTGGGAAGTAGTCATGAACATCAGACAAAATTTTCCTTGACATTATGAAGGGCTTTAACTCTGCAAATGCTGGCTCAGACTGCAATTTCTAAAGCCCAGCAGACAGCAGAAGCCTGCACTGTAAATAGATTGGCTCTCTTGAAATGGAACACTATGGCAGACCTCAGTCTGAAGAGTCATTTGCATCATGAAACCTCTCTGCACAGCTACAGGAACTATAAAACTTTTTTTATTTAAAAAAAAAAACAGGGCTAAAATTAGCCATGCCATTTAAATATCACTCAGATTGGAAAAGAGATGTAACAGACCATTTCAAATATTCTCAAACCTGCTTGGTCTGCCCAGCAACATAAAATATGATTTAACATAAAATACGGGTGTTTCTCCTGCATTTCCATGACTCCATCAAAAGTTACAAACTTTGTTCATCCAAATAAAGATTTGGAATGTCACCCAGTATTTACTGCAAACTGCTATCATGGAATATAAGCATTTCTTTTTGTCTTAAATTTCAAGTCGAGGTTAGGCATACATACTATACATAGGTATAGTTTGGGATTCAGTGGTCATTATTCTCTCAGAAACAGGCTCAAAGATCTTCCAAACAAACAACTCCAAAATTGCTTATTCTCCTGTCTAGTTTCTATGAAGAGTTAGTAATAAACCATTATACCTCTTACATCATTGTAGCTCCTCTCAAGTTTATTTAAAACTCTCAGTACATACCGATTTGCAATAAAATTTTAAGTGTTTAAAGACTTTATTTACTAAAGCTTCAAATCTGTCATGTAACCCTGCAGAGTATTTCATTTTTCAACAGAAAAAATATTTTATTTAAATCAAAAACATGTCATTTATTCTATAATTTTGTACTAGATAGCCAAAGAAAATGTTTATCCATGTCAGAAAAATATTAGGGTTTCTAGAAAAAGGTTGTGACAGTTCTTTGGAGACAGTGTTCAATATTGATAGCAAACAGTGAGCTTCTGAATTGAAAAAATCTGAATGGAACACCGAAGGACAAAATGAGTATACAAAGACAAGCTTTTCTCCAAATCAATATCCTCTACAATGAAAGCAATACCTTAGGATAAACAAAACACCCTAGGAATGAGTCCTAGCATATAAGCGTTGTAAATTCCTGGAAGTTTACTAAGTCAATGAAACAGAGACAATTTGGAACGTACAGTGAAGACTCTATAAACATTTTCTTTCTTTTTCACTCTATTTATGTCTCTAAAATGCAGAAGCTTTTTTAAAGAATATTTGTGTCATAGAAAAATCAATTATTCTTATAGTTATTCTAAGATTCTAATTCTTCTAACACTATAAAAATAATGTGAGGAAGGCCGATAAGCCACAGTCAGTCCACTGCTGTGGCAACCCCTATGCATTCATACTCATCCCTGTGATAAACGTGTTTCTTCACTGAGCCACATGGGACACTGGCCACACAGGCTGGCATGCACGGCCATTGGAGAGTTCTTGGATCTCAACATTACAACACTGGTTCTATTATTAATTACATTATAGGCAGACTTCAAGGACATACTAAGATGACTTAGGGCTCAGGAAATTTGCTCTGGTTTTGCCACTGTATTCTGTGTCATCTTCATAATTTCATTTTTTTATACATTTCCCTTTATTCTTTATAAAATGGGGATGGTTACATTTTCCTGTTTTACAATAGCTTTGTGAAGATGTGTGTGATGATGGTTATTTGAGTATCAGGTACCATGACAGTGTGGATGATAACTTACCTACAGAGACAAACACCAAGAAATATATAAAGAAGAGTTACAATTGAGACAACCGTAATACACTTCAGCTGCTGCACTGAAGTTAAAACACGCATATAAAAGCATGACAATGTGAGGTTTGAGAGATTTTCTGCACTATTACATACAGCTTACATACATGTAATCATGAAACATCCTAACATCTTCATTTTAAATCAAAGAGAAACCTATTTATAGTAGCACATATACAAAAACATTGAAAACAGAGGATTCAGAAAATTGCTTTAAATGGAAGATATTAATTTGATATTAGTCCTTCAATATCTGAGCCATTGTAACTTCAAGGGGTTGAAATAATATAGCAAGGCTGGTGGTTTTTTGCATTATATTATATCTTATCAGTTCCATGTTTCAGAGCTTCTACAGACAATTTGAAAACTCTGAGAATGTATTTATTTTTCCTCTTACCCCTATTGTCCTCTGAGGAACATTTATTGTTCCTCTTCTGAAACACAACAGTACACCCACAGCTAGAGAAATACTCACAGGGACTGTATGTCCTCAGTGGAAATTAAGATCCCTTAATCAGCTGTCCCTCAGAACTAATTCATATTTGAAGTCAGGTAATACTGTACAGCTGAAAAGTTAATTGCACTTCATGCAAAAAAAGAAAAATATGTCTATATTTAAACAAAATTCGAGGCCAAAGAATCCCAAGAGCTAGAAGACAGTGGTTTTGCTATACCCCAACACAGTAAATACAGTTAAGCTTAGGATGCACAAAAACTTGATAAAACATGTACTAAACACCATTCATTGCAACTCTTTCAGACTCTAGTGTCATTGCATTTTGTCAGCCTAGCACAGCAACAAGCTGCAACATCTAGACTTAATAAAATGTCACTGTGTACATCACCCATTCTTTAATCTGCCACATGTGTGGGAGCTCTATAAGTAAAAGCAGTACAAGTACTTTCCAATGATAGGGAGACATTTAATAAAACAATCTTCTCTGACGAACACATTAAATTTTTCCTTCAGGTAGTTTCAGTTTAGAGAAACAAGTAGCACAAATAAATCCGAACACTCAAGTACCAGAACATGGCATAGGGAAATATCACAGAAGAGCAAAGAACAAAAATAATAAAAACTATACTAAACTTGTATCTGGAAACACACACAGCTGCCCAAAATTCTACTTCTGGATGTTCTAATAAAACCAAAGCATAAACTTCTGACAGCTCTAATACTAAAAGCACACTTCCATTTGTGTTTCTAACTTATGTATTTATTAAGATGAAGGACTACACTATCATTGCCAGTTTTTTCAAAAGCAGTTTTTAAAAACATCTCAGAATGATCTGCTGGCTGTAGTACTACGACACAGTGCTCCTCTAGCACTTGCAAAGACAAAAACATAAAATTACATTGCCCTCCCACATTTCAAAGGCTGTGTAGCAACTATAAACACTGACTCCAAGGCTCCAGAGTAAAGCTTGTCTCTGACATAAGTTCCACTACAATTAACACTGTCAATCATGCAGGTGATGTCTGTAAATGAGGCAGCTAAGGTATCAGGAATATGAAAAGGATTAATTTTTAGTATTTACTTTTATATTCAGATACATGTAAATATAATCACAAACAATTTACTGTTTATTCTCTATAGCATTAAAATAGACTTCTCTGTGTTTTAAAGAAGCTTAACTTGATGCATTGCATTCATTTTATGAGAGATATTGATTGTATGCTCATTTTTTAAAACCTTGTTAATAAAGGCTCACAGAAATACGAATGATAAGACAGAAGAAACAGTCAACTTTTCAGTGATTTTCATGTAATGACAGAATGCAATACAAACAATTTTTGAAACAAACAAGTTCATTGTATCACTGAAAATCACTGCACGTCCTAGAATCCCCAGTGGTACTACATTTCTTATCTACACAAAGGATTCTCTCTTTCTCAATAAAAAGACTCTGGCACTGTACCTGGTTTAGATAGGGCTTCATGCAACCATATCTGCAAGAAGCACTGCTGCTCACTGTTCATTTATCCTAGCAGTGATGGCAAGTGAAGGAACAGGAAAGGCACAGACTTTGCAAACATGTCAGTGAAAGTGCATTTAGTGAAGCCTCATTCTGTAATATGGTCTTCAAATATTCTCCCAGACACATCACCAAATTAAGCACTACTGAGCAGTTGTTTAAAACATTTCCTCACTAGGCATTTTATTTTTAAAGATCTAGAAAGTTATGTCAAATTTCCCCAGATTAGTTTCTACAGCATGCACATTAGCTTACAGGGTTGACAGAGTAATACAGTGATAAAATTCGGCTGCACAGAAGGAGATAAATTATTTAGCATTTTATTTATGAATAATACACTTTAAAACAATACAGACAGGTGGGTGCATAGTTCTAGTACAAAGAGCTGTACCTATCTCTGTGTTTTTAACAGCAAAGCTTCAAAGACAAATACTCCAGTGTCTGCACTTACAGACCCTGTTAGTTAAAAGACAAAATAAAACCAAGAATAATTCACTTCATATCATTATTTCACAAAAACAAAACAAAATATTCAGAAACCTATGTTTTATTTCATCCCAGAATAAAAGCAGAAAGTTTACTTTGAGGAGCAGCTCTGTATTTTCATTTCACATCTGAATTTCTCTTTGATTTTAAATTTGTTTTTCCCTTCTTTGGAAAAGAAAGCAGTAGGATTTAGCAATCATTCACACTGGAGGACTTGAAGTGCTGACAAATCACACAAAAGAATTCATGATTCACATAAATTATTTTCATCAATAGCACAGTATGAGGTACTTGGCTGAATAATTTTTGCCAATAACACAGAGAAAAAAATCTCACAAAGTAAATTGTACATGAAAGCACAAGAAGAGCCTAACAGAATTTTCTTCTTTGATCAATTTAGTAAGAAGACTTGTAAGAAACCATTCTACACATTCTGAATAACAAGTGCATCCTAATATATTATTAGCTTGCATTTGCTTATTGTGGTTATCTTCCTCATAAAAATTTGCGTAACTATTGCAAATTATGCGCTATAATTGAGACGTGCAAGTTAGTGAACTGTAGTGCCAGAAAAGCTTTTACTAAACACTTGCTTCTTTATCAACAATGAAAAGTTATAGTTTTGATTTTTTTAAGCATTATTTGACAATTACATACAGGAGTTTTAAACATACATCTGATTTCCACTTCAAACATCACTCGTTTTACTGGTCTGTATCAAACCAAAGGGGAAATCAGTGGAGGAGACTGATGTAATTCTGACTGTGACTTTTGCTGCCCCATGGCTGAGTCCCAAAGTGGTCTGACCCTACGTCCACTACTAATGGAAATGCCCTGGTCCTGTGGCAGACACCATGAAACTTCCAGGCAACAACCATTCCCTTCAGTCCCTTTTGCTTTAAGTGCACAAGGTTTTGCACAGCATCCCCAGGCTAGAAGTAGGCAAGAATTCTTTCATGGCAATACCTCCAAGACACCAGCCATCATAATGCACTGGCAGCTGTAGGGGTTTGTGGGTTTTTTTTTTGTTCTCTTTTGTTTTTAATTGGCTAGTAATAAAATAATGCTTTTCACAAAAAAACTCAGGCAGTACTTAAAAACAAATGTGATGTTAGAAGATTATCTATGAGAACAGGACCAGATTCTTAATTATAAGAAATGTATAACTCCAGTGGTATAGCTTGATAGTAGCATTTATTTCCTTAACATCAGTTACAAATTAGTGTTTGCGGGCCTCATACAATGTGCAGTTATTGCCAATTTAGTAATAATCATATTGATAATGGACACTAATGTTTTTCTTATAGATCTTACTAACAAAACTTCCTATCTCTTCTTCCTCCACTAACCTTGAGAGAACTAGTCCATAAGAACTGGAATAGCTTTACTCATATGCTGTTCAGCAGTATGAAATACAGGCATGTATTAAGATTTATGAGCTCAAAAGCACTTGTTCTTTTTCAATGAACATACCTTTGAAAATCTAGCAAAATTCTGTTTAAATAAGTGTGCATGAGAAAGGTTATATTTTAAATTAAGAAAACAGGGCACTCAGGTCAACCAAAAGTACACAAACATATACAAAAAAAAATAAATAATATGAACAGAAAGAGGAAAAAACCCATAGCTTCTAAAATTCAAGAAAACCATTTGGTTTGTGAGTGAGCAGAACTAAGTTTCTCTAAAAGTAGTTTTATTATATTTTCCTATATGATGTATTGCAGAATATTCCTTTATGTGCTTCAGGATCTTCCTGTGGTATAGAACAGTTAGCACAGCAGCATCCAATTAAAAACATGTGAATGCTAATAAAATCCAAATCCTCTATTCACAAAACTACTAAGTAATACTAAAATCCATGTAATCCTAGAAGGGTTATGACAATAATGATGTTTTTCAAACAAAAACTTACTCAGATTATTAATGATACAAGAGGAAGAGATACACATATATTCTCTATGAAGGCTACTTCCTAAACACATGCACAAATGCATATACATTTAAAATTAAAAGCAAAGTAAAGAGCCAATATAAAAATTATCTGGAATGTAATCCAGTTCATTGCACTTTCTTTTAGGAAACCACTTTTTCTTTTCATTTTCTGTTTATTTTGGTTTAGGTTTGTAATCCCAAACTATCCAGATATTCTACAGATCAGGCTGCATATACAATGTAAATACCTGCAAAAATTGTAGTAAGTAACAATTTTGTCCTGAGAACTACTTTCATATTTTCTTCTTTTACCTCATTCCAGAAGAAAGGATTAGCTACCCAAAAGTTTGTATATTTTATTTAATATTGGAAGTTAGTCTAATAAAAGATACTACTTCCCTCTGAGGACCTTATTTATTTATCCACCAAAAGCCACTAACGTTAATGTTTCATAAATTAGAAAAGCATCAGGAACACCAGATGAACATCTAAAAACATTATTTCAATCATAACTAAAAAAACCAACAGCAACAAAAAAAAAACAAACCCAAAAAACACTACAAAAAAAACCAAACCAACAACAACAACAGGTAGTGGTAGCAGCCAAGAAACCTGTCCCATTCAATGAGCTAAGGAAGTATGTTCTCTCTCAGCTTGGTGCAAATCTACTGTCACTGATGCAGATCTCTAGACAAACACCACAGTCTGTTCCTATGCACACTTCCATATTCATATGCTGCATTCCCTTCCATATACTTTTTTCCTTATGTTCTTCATTTATTCCAACCAACATGTGGCTTTTGTCTAAGTTCAACAGAAACAGGTCTTTCACCTGTGCAGATATATTTCCTCCACTGTATATTTTTAAAATATATTTGCGTATCTCTGTATATAGTGTACCTTACATGGGTTCGGCTTTTCTTTCCTGATTTGCAAACACTATAGACATAGAAGGACAGAAGGGGGAAAAGTGCCTCAGAAACCACATTTCATGTTGTAGAATCTAACTGCAGGTGCTGCAGAAATCATCTGCAAGATGCTATAGAGTACTCTGGCCCCTAGTCATTGCCAGCCTTAGCTACACTAAACTGCTTATAGGCAGTCATCAAATTACATGTATACAGCTGCCTTTCAATACAGCTCAGATATTGTTAAACTGTTATCACTAAAAGGAAGAGAATGAAATATGTCTCCGTGTTTCTATGACACTGTAAAACCTCAGTTTGGCCAGATTATTCTCCAATTACCAATATATTTCATTGCTCAAAAGGAATTAAATCTGTATTTTAGATCAGCTGTGGGTTTTTTTTTCCCCTGCAGTTCAGTAAAAAGCTGTCAGTAATTAAGTTTGAACATAAACTAGCATTTCAGAACAGAAACACATGCATTTTCAATTCCTTTAGCTACTCAGGCTGTTGACAGATCATTCTTAAATACAAGTAGCAGCTTGACAAGTGGAATGGAAATACTACCGTTTGATACAACCACTGAATCAAGTCACTGTACAACCAGTAATCTATCGTAAAGATAGATAAAACTGGATGAAAAAGTACTTACGAATTCAAGGATGTCAGAGGTTCCGTATAAACTATCACAGCAGTAGCATAACAACTAATTATCTTTAATTGAGAAATATGTAAATCTGTGAACAATGAGGAAGTTAATATATGTAGGTTTCAGGCGAAGATCTTTACTGCTCATCTATGACATTTTCTGACATTTTCTAAAACATAAAGATTTGTTCTGCTGAATGTTCTCTCTATAACCAAACAGAAACCAGACTATAATTTAGAAAAAACTGTATTACTAGGCTATATTGTTTTACCTTTTCTAATTTTTAATATATAAGAAACAACCTGCAATCTCCCTATACTAGTATTTACTTTAAAGCCAAAAAGAGATTCTATGTGAAGCTGGTTTCACTTTACGAATTCAAAGAAAGAAATTTACAAGCAAATCAAAATGTCCTTTAGAAATGTTAATCTCTTTTACTGATTTAAATATCTCTTCTATTTCAAAATTAGGCTTTGTCTACATTGTTTGGTGACAATGTTCCCGAATGTAATGTTTTAAGTTGTCATTACATGGATTTTTTCCTAATGAAATACTAAGGATTACTAAAACGTGGTAAATGTATAATACCATTGATTTCCTTAAAAGTTAAATTATTGTCTTAAAAAACTGGTGGTGATTCAAGAAATTTATAAACATACTAAGTTTATTAATAATCAGTGTGTATTTGATATCCCTTTACTGGCAACATATAAATAGGGGGAATCTTCATAGAATCATAGAATAATAGAATGGTTTGGGTTGGAAGGAACCTGGAAGGTCACCTAGTTCCAACCCCCCTGCCATGGACAGGGACACCAGCCTCATCCAGCCTGGCCCTGAACCCCCCCAGGGATGGGGCATCCACAGCTTCTCTGGGCAACCTGTTTCAGTGCCTCACCACCCTCACAGTGAAAATAAAAATTCTTCCTAATATCCAGTCTAAATCTACCCTCTTTCAGCTTAAAACCCTTACCCCTTGTCTAATCATTCTGCTCCCTGATAGAGAGACCCTCCCCATCTCTCCTGTAGCCCCCTTCAGGTACTTGTAGGCCACTGTAAGATCTCCCTGGAGCCTTCTCTTCTCCAGGCTGAACAACCCCAACTCTCTCAGCCTGTCCTCATAGGGGAGGTACTCCAGCCCTCTGACCATCTTCATGGACTCCTCTGGACCTGCTCCAACAGATCCATCCATGTCTTTGCTGTGCTGAGGACTCCAGAGCTGGATGCAGTACCCCAAGTGGGGTCTCACAAGAGTGGAGTAGAGGGGGAGAATCACCTCCCTCAACCTGTTGTTCATGCTTCTTTTGACGCAGCTCAGGACACGGTTGGCTTTCTGGGCTGTAACCCACACCTCCATACAGAGACCAGAACATATTTTGCATAAACCTCTCTATCTGGCCTCTCTACATTTTTCTTTCTGATTAAGTGCAAAATTTTGCAGCTTTTTTAAAGAACTTAAAATTTCATTTTGAAGATAAGAAATCAAGGCACAGATGCACTTAAAATTTAAATGGCAAAGCCTATATTTTCTCCACACTTATACACTGGAAAGGAATTACTACGATGGGTAATGAGAACTTCACCTCACCAACTCTACCAGCTAACTACTGTCACCGATTTCATCTTTGGCTAGCTTAAGCCTGGGTTCAAAAGACTGATTCAGAGTTACAGCAGAATGAAATTTTGAATCAGCAATGCTAGTATTTAAATCTCATTATCTACATTCACATTTTTTTTCTGCATTATTAAAATCAAACAAAACAAGAAAAAACAGAAAAAATCAAACTGTTTGAAAACTTAAATCTGAGCCAAATCAAAGCTCCATGAATAGATTGTTTCAGTGCTTTAGATACTTTCATCAGACTCACACCAGAACCCTGAAAAGACAAATAGATTGAAATACTGTAGATCTCCCTACCTCAAATTTTAAAAAATTGAAAAAAAATGTCAAAAAAAAACCCAGAGAGACAGGAACAGCACTCAGCTGAGGCATGCTTCTACCATAGTGTGAACTGCCACATATAAAGATGTTATACTGTGGAAGAGGTTCTCCCCCCCCCTCTACTCTGCCCTGGTGAGACCACATCTGGAATATTGTGTCCAGTTCTGGGCCTCTCAGTTCAGGAAGGACAGGGAACTGCTGGAGAGAGTCCAGCGCAGAGCCACAAAGATGATTAAGGGAATGGAGCATCTCCCTTATGAGGATAGGCTGAGAGAGCTGGGTCTCTTTAGTCTGGAAAAGAGGAGACTGAGGGGTGACCTAATCAATGTTTATAAATATGTGAAGGGTGAGTGTCAGGAGGATGGAGCCAGGCTCTTCTCTGTGACATCCAGTGATAGGACAAGGGGCAATGGGCTCAAGCTGGAACATAGGAGGTTCCACTTGAATATGAGAAAAAACTTCTTTACAGTGAGGGTGACAGGGCACTGGAACAGGCTGCCCAGAGAGGTTGTGGAGTCTCCTTCTCTGGAGACATTCAAAGCCCACCTGGATGTGTTCCTGTGCGATCTGATCTAGGTGTTCCTGCTCCGGCAGGGGGATTGGACTAGATGATCTTTCGAGGTCCCTTCCAATCCCTAACATTCTGTGATTCTGTGATTCTGTGAAAATAAGGTATGATTGTGCGAGTTGGATATCTTTCCTGTAAATTATATTGACCTGCAAAAAATAAAAACATACTGACAATAAAAGAATACTTATCTCTTTGTGATTTATAGGAACTGGGCTTTTCAAAATTTTTACATTTTAAAGTCCTTTGACTCATGTTTGAAGCTTATTAGTCTGCAAACAGGGCCCATTTGATACTCATTTCAAGGTATAAAGTAAATTAGTAATCAACTTTATTAAAGAGAGCATTGAAATGAATTGTGTCTGCAATTGAAGGGTTATAAATAATAGAACACAAGTTTATATGATTCTTTTATGTAACATGTATCAACTGAACACAAAATAGTGAAGTTCCATGTTTTAGCTGATTAAAAATACATTCATGTAGAAGCATATCCTAATTAAATGTAATTGAAAAAGAAAAGTAAGCAATTTGGTAAGATCTTCAAAGTATTCTTTGTAAATAAAGTCATCAACAGTTAAAACAAAATAAGCACAATGAGCACTATTTTATTGTAGTGGAGCTAAAGCTAATTATTAGATACAGTGATTAGAAACTAAATGGGGATCTCTGTTATATGAAAAAAGTAATTTGAAAGAGTACTGCTATGGGAATACTTTCAAGAAAATAAATACTAGTTTATATCAGTGAATGAGAACATTTAGTTCTCAATTAAAGTTGAAATGGGATTTTTTTCAGCATGGTAGCTTCATGTAATTCTGTTAAGTGTGACTACATAATTAAGAAAGTAATAATTAGGAATATTAAAAATAAATAAATAAATGCAAACAGTATATTTGATTTACCAAGAATTATCTTCAACTCCATTGAGCAAAGAAATATTTAATTTCCCTCTAGTTTTTATTGGAAATACCTCTAAGATAAGTTAGTTAAGATTTTTGTGTTGGCTATGAAAAAATATATGTTCTTCTGTATTGATTTTTTTATTATATTAATATATTAAAACTAATATACATAATTTTTTTAAAGTTCAAATTTTCAGTTTCTATTTTTTAAATAATGGACTAAAAAACTCCCACATTCTTTTATTTTGTTATATTTCACTTACTGACTATACTTCTGACTCTCTGCCTATTTTTCTACTGTTCAACTTGCAATTTACATTCTCACTTGCACAAGCACTCCCAAGAGCTTCTACATGATACAGCTGCTGGGTGGGACAGATATACTCTATTTCTAGTAACATGTGGATAATGAAAATGACTATTTGTTCATTAATTTTTCATACCCTATTTTTCAAAATGTACTCTCGCCACACCTTCCAATGTTTTTGGATCTTGTACAGCTTGTCCAATAAATCAGGTTTAGTATCTCCTACAAACACCACTGAAGCATAGCCCTCCAACGAGCTTCTTTTTTTTAAAATTAAAGAAAACAGATTGCTACTGAATTGCTAAAATTAAAAAAAAATAAATATCAGTCACACTATATTTTCAAAGTTCATTCTTTACAGCATGAGCTAGGTAAATCCATGTTGACCATACCTATTAAACACATAAGAACCCAGCTTTCAAAACGTTAGGTGGAACAGAGGGAAGGTAATGCACCAGCAGACCTGACATGTCAACCAGCTGGTGCGATGGTCCTGATCCCATTTGTGTGTGTGTGCGTGTGCATACATGTATGTGTTTGCGTATACATATATACAGTATGTATATATAAACAGATACATAACCCAGTCTGCCCAGTAAACAAACTTTAGACCACTGCCCTCTGGTACCTGAAACTACACATATGCGAGTTTGGAAATAAGATGCTTGATTTTAACAATAAGGATAATCATACCATTGAAAACAGATTACAGAAGACTCTGATGGACTGGAGAACACTAAATCAGGGATAGAAGTAATATTTTTTCTGAAAAATATGCTCTTCTTCAGATGGATAATTTTTATGGTTTATTTTATACAGGTCACAGTAGATTATTAGAATGGAAATGTCTTGTTTCTAATCATGAATTTCATATCTGTTGCCTAAGTTTATCAGATTGTGATATTTTAGAAAAACTGTACATCAGTTCTGCATCAGAGATGCATGAAAAACATAGGTAGTTTGGTTTGTTAATAAAATGAGTCATAATCCTAGAATAATGAAAGGAGAAAATTTGTCCATGTTTGTATCAGTGGATGCAATTCTTCATATATCAGGTACTTAGAAGCAAAGCTCAAGACAGAAAGTGAAAATTAGCTTTATAAATACTTCTAAATAATGGAAAAATGCTACTGCTCTATATGCTTTACCTTGAACAAACAGGAAGCTGTTATAAACCGTGACAAGTAAAAATTGATGAAATAATATCTGAATTTGGAACAAACAGGAGCTGCAAACTCTTCAAACAATTTTCATCTCAAATAATCTTTCTTTTCAGTCTTCTGAGAAACATATTAAAATCCTTAATTTTTTTTTAAAGGATAGATTCTGTTTTGTTGTAAACCCAGTGATTAGTGTCTAAAATTTGACAAAAACTTGAGACTCTCCCAGTATAGAACCATTTAAAATGTGGATAAATCCCAAATATAAACAAAATTTATTAATTCAGCTCTCAAATCTATATAGATTTGCAGCGCTTTACTGCTAGATACTGTAAACAGAAAAATTAACATTTTTAAGAGCTTCATCTAGCCCAATGGGAATGCAATGGATTGCTTTCAAACACAGCAGCTGAAGTAAACACACTACCTATGTTTTCTATTACCATATTGTTACCCAGGGGGCAGTGTGTTAATTCTAAATATTTATTGTGAAAACCTTCACATCAGTTTCTAAGAAAACAAGATTTCTCTTGATACTTGCCCTCTGCAGAAGAGTGGAAACCCTCCACTTTAGAAATTCTCCTAGTGCCAGACTCTGAAATCCCACACCTTCAGTGCTAAATACAAGAACTTGCTACTTTGAAGTTTCTTTCCACAATAATTGTCGTGGGTTAAGACAGAAAAAGAATTGGTAGAATTAAGTCTTCTCATATAGTCAGTCTTTAGATCTAGGTTTCATAACCTGAAACTAGAAATTCTGTTGTTTTTACCCCGGGATGTACATAATTTACACCTGATTACGGAACAAATCAAAGACAGACGTCCAATCTCAATTTGAAGGAAGGAGAAGACTGAGAATTTAATGTCAACTTTGAAATTTGTTGAAACACTTAATAAAGCCATTCACTCTTTCAACTACATTAAGAGATTCTTTGTCTTAATCATAACTTCATTTGTTAGTTTA
Source organism: Pterocles orientalis (assembly GCA_011057875.1). NCBI lineage: Eukaryota > Metazoa > Chordata > Aves > Pterocliformes > Pteroclidae > Pterocles > Pterocles orientalis. The sequence goes on along the minus strand of WKFP01013358.1, from coordinate 312,020 downwards.
GCTAAGTATGATCGACTGTTTAGTTTTCAACCATTCTTTTAAACCTGTGAACAGTCTGGCTCCAGTGCTCGAGTTTGAGTCAAATGCTGTCTTATGTACGCCTCTTCAATATGCTTTACAAAGGTCTGTCCACTATAATACTGCACTGAGAACCATGTCATAGTGATTCCCATGAATGGCTCGTACCCTCCTCTGCTATCACTTCTGAGGTTATGAGGACAAACATTTTTCATATCAGTTGAATTCATGGCTTCAGTTTTCAATTTGTAAGCCTATCATTAAGCCAATTCATGATATAAACAAATAATTGGATTGAAATGAAATTAACTGCATATGGACGTTAAACTCCACAGGAGCCCTTATTTTGGAAGTCAGTCTCTTCTATCCACTTCATAAACGGGCAGCGCATGGTCTACAGAAGTTCTTTACTCTTCCTTCCTTTTTATTTCCAGGATATTTTTATAAGACCTTCTTTAAGTATCTATTAAGGCTGAACAAAAGATCAATAAATAGGAATATTTGGAATGGCATCAGAGTAGTAGGTAGCACTTGTCATAACATATTTGAGGAGATAATATCAAAAGAACATTTACGCATCCTTTAAATAGATCTAGGATATAGGCTGGCCATAAATGTTAAATTACAATTTTCATCTCAGAAACAGAAAATGCTAATGATGATTTTTAATGCTCCCATCTTTTTTCTAAAGATATATTTAAATTTTAGAAGCTTTCAGAGGAAAACTGCTGTCAGTTATCTTTTTATTTTATTTATCAAAGTGGCATGCTATACTTTGCTTTATTAGAAATGACCATTTTTTCAAGATCCATTAAACAAGAACTATTTTTTCCCCCTAGAGAGTGAAAATGAATAAATAGGGATGTTTATGGTCCTGAATGGTATATCCCAGCTCTGTTTTCAGTCTGTGGAAGTGAGACTGAACCCTCAGTCTCTTGTAGAAATTGCTAATATTACATGATTCACAGGAGGAAGACTCTTGAGCAATTCCAATGGCACAAATACATGAAAAACATTCAAGTTGAGAAGTGGTGGGTTTTTTTAAATAAAAATATTCACATTAATTCACTTAAAAAAAAAAAGATTAAGTCATCTGGTTAAGTAAGACTGAAAATAATTAAAAATGGTTCATAAATAATGAATGAAGAAAAAGATGTTCTCTGTCTTGCTTTGTGCTCCCTTACAATACTGCTGAACTTCAAATCATTTTTTTTTATGTTTGCACAACATTGGAAGATGTACTATTATACCACTACTACTACTACTATTTTTTCCTACAGCACAAGGAAGATAAATATAAGCTTTTAAAATATTTATTTTCCAGACATGGAACATACTTGTGGGTATTGATATTTTAAGGAGTTGGGGTTTTTTTTCCCATTAAGGACTAAAGTCTAAGTATTAGAAACAGCAGCAAAAGAATGTTAATTTGATACAATACTCAGCCTCCAGAGAAAAAAAATGTCAGTCTTGAGGTCAGTCTTGTGTACCTGCTATTCTGTTTGCTCACTTCAAGCTCCCACGGGCTACAGTCGCAGTTGAAAGAAGAGACAAATGAGCTGAACGCAGCTATGTGACAAATGAGGACCACAACATTAGTGAGAACTTGCACAAATTTCATCTGAAGATACTTGTTACAACGACATAGCAACCCTATGAGCAAAGCATGCATAAGACCCAGTTTTTACAGTGTCACTCTGATTGTTTTTACCATGAGACATTCCTTTCTTTTCATATCCTGGATAATGCACTCAACTTCTCATTTCAACATATGTAGCAGCAGTCCTACTGCCTGGGGTCTCTTTAATGCACAACAGTAATTTTGTCTCAGAGCACAGTGAGAAATAAGAGCATTTGATGGCATAATTAAAAAGCTATGTCAACTTTTATGTACAAGTGGGTCAAACTAAAGCTGGTATTCTTTATTCTTGAGTGCTCAACTTTGTAATAATAATGATATTTTTATGTACACAGAAAGATAACAAATGGTACTCCAGTAAATCTGCATATATGCTCTGTGGAATATATCCTATTTCTGTTTCACTGTGTATTGTAAATTAAACTGTCCTCACTTCAGTCAGCTTAAGGAGACAACTGTAGATTATTGTGACAACATAACTACTAAATACACAGTTTAAAAACCTTATTTGAAGTTACTTTAAATCAATTTACATAAACCTTATTTGAAGTTACTTTAAATCAATTTACATGATATTTCCTATATGTTTTTTGGGAAATTTGGTCCTGCTGTTCTAATTTCGAAACAGGGGTACAAAAATTGTTATATTCTAAGAAAAGTGCGGCATTTGTTTTGATATAGAACAGTATTTGGAATTGTGTTTTTCTTTCAATATCTTACCTGTAATTTCCAAAACATCTGAATACAAAATCAAGCCACAAATATACGGTCTCCTCCAAATGCAGGTGATCACATACCATTTGTGCAAAACATGGGGTTTTGTATGAATTTAAAGTTAAATAATTTATTATATCAGTCAGATCTTCACATCATATTTTACTGTATTGTTTCTAATAAATTGATTTAAATACCTGGGCCACATGATTCTGAAGAAATAATAATTGTCCTAATATAAGTTCTCACTTTCTGGCCTGGAAAACTTGCATCTCTCATCTTGCCCTTCTGTCTGCTTCACTAAAAATGGGATGCAATTATTGGACAATCTTATTAACATACTGAAAAGTTTTTCAGTTAATATACTCATCACCTACAAAGCATCCAATGTATAAAAATAATTTTTAGTAATTCCATTTTTAATTTTATTTTAGATGGTTTATGTATTAAATTCATACTCTTCACTGTGGTGCTGCTGCAAGCTTGGCTTAACTGCCTAACCAGTAAAATCCTTGTGTTTTCTTTTTTTTCCTTCCCTGCTGGTTTGTCCTCTCCCTAGCCTACTTGGGAGATGGGAGAAAGAGAAACAATATGTCAATCACATCTGCACATAATATCTAAACTTTCTGCACTGTAACAAATGTTTTTAAACACGTGAGTTACAAAACAGCCCAGTATTTTCTAACTGCAGACCTCTGCAGAAAACCCATTAAGCCTACTGTGCAGATACTAAAAAAAAAAAGAGTAGCCATCAATAAACATGTTATTTAAATTCGATTTAACATTCTTTTAGAGTCAAAGAAATAACTGATGCATTCTGTGTGCTAACTAAACAGAGATACCAGCACCAAGGTATTGATTAACTGTAAGAACAGTTCATTGACAGGTTTACTCTGAGTTGATATAGATTATGGCACTGTCCTTAGCAGAAGAGCCACGTAAAAACTAATGGGCAGTTGGTCAAAAAAAGCTTGCAGTGGAGATTCAGGAAGAGCTTCCTGAGGCAGTATGTCCACTTCTGTCTATCTTCCTGGGGGAAAGAAAAAAAAAACAAAAAACAAAAAAACAAAAAAAACCCCACACCAAACACACCCTACTAAGACATATTCTAGTTGTTATAGGCCATGTTCTAGTAGTTTTCAGTACACCCAGGACAAAAAGAAAAAAAAAAAAAAAACAGACATATTCACACGATTCATATTTTCTAAAAGTCTATACTTGTTTGTGGTGGGTAATCCTTGGCTGGACACCGGGTGCCAACCAAGCCTCTCTATCACTCAGCAGGACAAGGAGGGAAAAAAATAAGACAGAAAAAAACCCTCATGGATCAAGATAAAGGCAGTTCAATAAAGGAAAAGCCAAGGATATGTGTGGAAGCAAAGGAAAACAAAAGCTTTATTTTCCAATTCCCACCAGCAGGTGATGTCCGGCCACTTCCCACGAAGCAGGGCTTCAGTAGGTATGGCATTTGCTCCAGAAGGCAAACGTCATAATTAACGAATGCCCCTCCTTCCTTCTCCTTTCCCTTAGCTTTTATTGCTGAGCAGACATCATACGGTATGGAATATCCTTTTGGGCAGTTTGGGACAGCTGTCCTGGCTATGTCCTCTCCAAAGACAGGGAGGGGAATGCTGGGGAGAGAGCCTTCACGCTGTGTGAGTGCTGCTCAGCAGTAGTCAAAACACTGCTGTGTTATCAGCATCTGTCTAGCTACCAATGCAGAGCACAGCACTATGAGGGCTGCTATGGGGAAATTAACTCCATCTCAGGCAGACCCAACAAATTGTTTAAAAAAAAAAATAACTGCTGAGATTATTTTATTTGCTGTTTAACTTGCTGGAAATAAAGAATGCATTCAACTATGCAAACTCTTACCAACCAGTTTTTCATATGCCTGGGTATTTGCAAACATACTTTTAAAAAAAATCATGATGTATTAAACCCCCCCTAGTATATCTTTAAGAAAATGGCAATAGCTAATACTACAATCCTACTATATTTTAAATTTAATACAGAAAGACTCAGTACATCAGAAAAGACCAGTTTTGTAGGGTACCATCCCTCATCCTCACTGATCCTAATGGGAAAAGAGGCCACTACTCGTCTCACTGTAGCTTTGATACACCATGATTGATTTTCTTTCTGATATTACTCCTAAACTAGGTACCAGCAACAAAACTAAAACCTGGCTTAAGCTCCAGGGAATAATTTGTCTTTCTGTTTCTCTGACTGATCTAATATTGCCAATACTGATGTCTGTCAACTGTGATTTGCCCAGATTAACTGAATCATATTACTTCTTCAATTTTGTAACTCTTCATATTTATATGCACGTGTTCTCAGCAAGATTTTCTTCATTAATCTCTTTCCTTCTCACATGCTAAAACAGACCTCCACAGATACATACATTAGACAACTTCAGTTTAAATTCTAGGTTTAGTTGGATTTTTTTAGTTTTTTGGGTTGTTTTTCTTTTTGTGGAAGAACAAAGGAGTAGATGCATTTTTTTCAGAATTACTGTGATTACTGTAAACAAATCTAGAATCACTGTTAGGGCTGTATGGCAGAAGGGGGAAAAAAAGGTGTTAATCTTAAATTCCAGAAGTCAAAGTATCTGCGGATTTTGTCTTACTAGGAAGCTATGCTTGCACCTGACTTCAATGGATATGTACTGTGGAAAAGAAAGAAACACAGTGACTCATAAATATCTCTTAGAAAAACTTCTAACAGTACCTGAATACATTTGTATAAACTGGTACCATCATTAGAATAAATTTTCCTGAATATAATTTCAGGGATTTTGCAACAAGATGAGGCTAACTGTATAGATATTTGAGTAACAATGCAACAGACCTAACAGAAGAAAATTTTAGGAGCATTCTGAATTCCCAGGGTTAGACCGTCTGTTTAGAAAGATAATAATGCTAGTGGTATTTTAAGCAATCCAAGCTCTCTGTTAATGTATTTAAACCTTGTTCGCATACTTAATTTAAAAAATCTAGTGCTTTTCATGTTATTTTAAATGTGGTGGAAAATTATACTGTAGGTCACAGTGCCTTCTTAAGTGAGTTCTGTCACTCTTATGTTCCTGTCAGTTTGTGATGTGGTATGAATTAAGCCTTTATACCTCTTCAGCACAGCAGGCTGTAAATTAATAGGTGCAAAGAAAGCAATAGTGTTCTGTGAATTAAGCATCAATTTACTGCTTCTGTACTTCTCACTTCATACACCATTCACATGCTGGTGTTAACAGCTAAGTGGTCTCAGTGTCTTTACAACTAACACAGGCAAGACATATTAGTTTAGTCACTACTACTAGCATGAAGCATGTTTATCATCCTATTTATTTGAAGGTCAAAATCTTTGCAAAAGCTTCCACAAACTTTTATGCCTACAGCTACTAACATATATATATGCATTATTTAGCATTAAGATACTACAAAAGATAAGCAAGGCAATTCCGATATGATTTCTTTAAATACTAGCCTCAGAACTTTTGCAAGATTTCTGTGTGAAATATTACCATGAAGTAACCATATTTATTAACTGGGCCTTAAATAGATTTCGCTTTACATCAGGACTCTACTAACTTTTTGGGTTTTTTTAATCAGATTATTTCCATCGCCTCCATCCCTGAACACAAGATTAACATATAATACAAAGGAAAGCTATGGTCCAAAGGAAGAATGAGAAAGTGCTTTGTTACATTTCTACCTGGAGCTCTCAGAAGAATTACATACATATTTCAGCACTTGCCATCATTACATGGGCTCGTATCTGGGGAAAAGACCACAGGATACTGACAGAGCTACCATATATTTACTGGGAAAGAATTGTGCAGGCTGGTCTTCACTGCTGTCCTGCACAGCAAAGGCATATATACCAAAATAGTCATGTTTTGGGGGAAGAGGAAATGAGAGAGGATATGCTTGCTGGATCAAAGTGACAATGCTAGTGATGGTGGTATTCTTATGGGCTTAGAATGCTTCTGTTCACTCTGCCCAAGTGGGAGGGCTGACTTGATTACACTTCCCAGGCTCACTTGGGATATCACTCTGCAAAGGCTCTTCTGACCTAGAGGACCAAATTCCCCCATTGCTACTCTGAAGTTCTAATTTCCCAGCATCTCCAACCCAGTCGGAAGCTGTTTCCAAAACCCTAACAACTCTTTTAAACCTGCCATGCTATCCCCCAACATATCCAAAAAAATTATTCTCATATTAGATTCATTCTTGTCTCCCAACTCCCCAGCTCAAACCCCTTATTCCCTCCATCATCCCCTTTCTCCCAGTGCAAAGTCAGGAACTCGGAGACCACATACAAATTCAGATGTTACTTTTCAGCTTCTTTTTGAAACCACTGCTTCTGCTCTTTGTCCTTTCCTTCATTATGATAATTTTAGCAATTACAATCTGAAAGTGCCTCATTGCAACCAGCAGAGCTCATCTGCTTATATAATACACACTATATTATTTAATATACTCCTAAGTAACAAAATAAACAAAAAAAATTCACACACATTCTCCTGTTTTGACACAAATTTAAAAAAAAAAAAAAAAAAGGAAAAATTATGCTTAAAGGAAAAGGAAGACAAAGTCCAGAATGGGGGAAGGAAATGTGCCCGTCTTAAAATAACATTTCATTTGCAGCTTTTCTTTCATATCAGTAGTAGCAGTCAGGCTTCATCTTTTCCCTTATAGAAATGTTAGGGGGAGGGACTGTTCATTACCTCTCTCATCCACACTGGTTTTTTCTTTGTATGGACTGTAAAGGTCCTAGGCAACGTTCATTGTATTTTTCCAAGCCTACAAGCAATTTACTTACAACTGTGGATAATTCATTTTTTCAAGCAGGCATTTGAATGCCTGCAGAAAATCCATTTTGGAACATGATGATTTCGATAAACATAGCAAAGTACAAGATACATCACTGATGAGATCAGCTTATTAATCCTTATTATGGGAAAACTGTAGGAATGAAGATGTTCATCTGCATATGTTTGGGTATAGCAACATGCTATTTCCCACTCAAGGAATTTTAAAAGACTCTGAAAAGCAATACTTTTAAGAACTAGAGTATACCAGTTGTCTGTATGACATGTTTAGTATACATAGCAGGCATCCTATGCAAAACACTTTCTTTACAAATTCCCTAATCTGTGAGTGGGATAATCCTTTCTGAGACTATGTTTAACAACTCTTGAGACCAGTGACACATTCACTCCAAGATTACAGAAATCCATAGGCATTCAAATTCAGCACCTTGTTTGCAAACTTTTTATAATCAATTTTAACAATGACAATATTACATGGTTAATTTTTTTAGGGGAAGGAGGTATGTTTTTCAAACCTCAATCTGCTATAAACCAAGGGAAAAGGACAAAAATATCAACTACAGTGTGTCAATGTTCATTTGGGATACATTTAACCAGATTTTAAGTGGAAATGATTGAACGTGGCAGCAAACGCTGAGGGAGGATGCAGAAAGTGGAAATGCTGGTGGGAGGAGAAGGGAAGGGAGCAGTGGGAGCACTGGTATTGCCACAAGAAAATGGGAGAAACAAGCATCAGCAGCAAAGGCAGCAACTGACAGGACTCAGAAGCTGGGCAAAGATGTATTCCCCTGAGTCCTCAAAAGAGATACGGGATTTGCCACATTACTTATTTTAGGGATTCTTCTGTCATCTATTCAGTTTGCAATGTGATGTTTGCTAATGATGATGTGTGCTGTAGCAGGAGTCTGAACAAATGGGGTATGGATGAAATCAGCAAAAACATATTTCACAAGCAGAACTTTAATTCTAATCAGGTAAATAAACATTATTGATTGAAAATATCTATTCTGTCATGATCACTGTATTTTTCAGTCTTATAAAGCTATTCATACACATAATATGTTTCTTGCTCACCTTAAAAGTATCTTAGTCCTCCCAATGTATCTCGGGGGTTGGAACTATATAATGTTCTATAGTAGGTCAATTTAAAAAGCTTTGGTGTTGCTCTATATATTTGATAGTGTTCAAGTGCTAAACAACGTTAATGCTGATTTTCAGATGAGATAGACTGTGGGATTTTTATACAGTAACTGGAAACTTTGCAATGTGAAAGTCAGTAGAAAGACTTTGAGGGTATGCAAGTTCTTTTCCTGGGAAAAAAATGAAATGTGGTTCATTGTAGGTCAGGCAGGCAGATTATGAAGTTCAGAAGCTTATATGTATTTTACCCATTTTCCTAACCAAAACAGGTAAAAGAGGAAATCTAGTTAAAACCTAGAGAAAGGCAAGAGCTTCCAGAAACCATCAGACTGCAGGAGAACCCTTTACCAGCATCTCCAACACAAACAAACAGCTTTGCAGAGTTTCACAGGTAACAATAAAGGATAACTGTCAGCAGGTCTCTTAAGAGTCTAAAATAACTAATTACAAATAAATTACTAAAATTCTTAATAGTGATCTCAAATGAAAAAGCTGGAATCTAACTGCCTTCCTCTCATTTCATGGCCATGGCACATCCTTTCTCATCTGATGGAGAAGGAGAAGGAAGTAGAAACTCATACTGTCAAGGGTATGTCACAAGCCCTTTTCTGGGGTATAACAACTTTATTGAAGGCACATCTGCAAGCAATACTTATTTTCACAGTAAGCCAACAGATGGTGCTCTTTATCTGTATAATTATGTAGTTCTGAGCTAAAAATGCAGTTCATTCTGTATGGATCTACTGCCATAGGTGTCTATCAAAAAACTGTTTTGGACCACTCCATAGTCCCATGCATTACTTTGCTATAGACGTCTCACCATGAGGGTGATAAGATTAGGACAGGTCTCTATACAGGACAGAAAACATGCAGATCAAAATACTACTGTTTCGAATAATATCTAAGTGCTTGGACTCGTGTATTTATATAAGAAACACAAATTAGCACTATGACCCAGCTGCTATAAGAGTTATTCATTAACACAGAAATAAGAAGTGAGTTTCAGATGACTCCAATTACTTATGTCTAATTGTATGCCAAGATTATAGCAATTCATTGTTGCTGCTTCCAAATCACTCTCACATCCACACACATTTTTATGGTCCTTCACTAGGATATTGAGGCAATTTATAAGGAAGTCAGAACAATCTTAAAGGTATTTTTAAATAGTATTAGGAAATTAATTTGGACTAAAAAGCATGAAGTGCAGTTCAATCTCTTATACTGGCAAATACTGACAAAAATTGGAATGATAATAATTTCAGGTTTAAACAGAATCACAGTAATATAACATTAGCACTATAAGGTAAAAGAAAAATTTTAGAACAAAACATTTTCAACATTAAGGTTCTAAGTTAAAAAATAATGTTGGAGAATTATTTTTAGCATCATAATCACCTTGAATGCATACTGTAACAGTCTCAGATATTTTTTTGTGAAATAAGTTTTTAATCTTGCAAAAATTATGGCAAAACCACATGTACATGAAAAAGCCTGAGTCGGGCCTATCTATGCCTATTTGAATTGCCCAGCTTTACCCAACCTGCAAATAACAACATACTCGCCCAAATTTTAAAACAAACAAGCAAGCAAGCAAACAAATAAACACCTCAGTCTCAAGGAGGAGTCTTGGGGAAGACTCGTTAAGAGATTCTCAGAAGGATGTTTTCCCCAACTGATGTATTCCTGATATTATTTCAAAACCATATCTGTTCAGTGTGGGCTTTTAAGATGCTTCATAACAGTAACTCTAGATCCAAGCTTGATTTACTTTTAAGAATCATATAACTTAAACTGAAGTCTAAAGGTAGGTGTTTGGAGGTATTTAGAAAGTTATATTGAATGTTCAGAAATTATGTAAAACCCTCTTTTTCTTCAGTTCTAATAATTACCAACAGAGGAGCCCTTCAGACTCAAAAAATCCAGCCATGGACACGGAGGTGGACTCCAGACATAGCAGAGAGGCAGTCTGTCTGTTATGCTCCCAGAAGTACTGTTCTTGGCATTGTGGGCAAAAGCCTACCAACTCAAGATAAACACGTATTACATCCCAAACTCCTTTATGTAATAGCAAATTAGGCAAATGATTCAAATTCAGAAAGGTTTCTTTCATCTGCAGTCTAATAATACTTTTACTTGCTCCACAGATTAAAAAGCCTGTTCTACTTGCTTCACATTTATTTTGCAAACACTGATGTTCATATTTTTAAGCCTGTTGACACTCATATTGATTCAAAGCAGGATTTAAAATGTGCTCATCTATACGTGCGCATCCATTCAAGATCCAGAGCTATGTAACTACTTTTTAATTAGGAAAACAAAAAAAACCCCTAATAAACTTGAATAGCTTTGGACAGTCTAATTGTATCATGGACACGAAATAAATAGTGAGGCACAGTCACTTGAATCTTTCCATTAGGATGGACTGTATCAATGATTTTCAAATAATCTTTTAAGAATAACAAAAGGTAAACAAATCACAGAATCATAGAACCATAGAATGGTTTGGGTTGGAAGGGACCTTAAAGATCGTCGAGTTCCAACCCCCCTGCCATGGGCAGGAACACCTCCCACTAGCCCAGGTTGCTCAAAGCCTCATCCAGCCTGGCCTTGAACACCTCTTCTTCTTCCTTTGCAAAACAAACCAAGAATCAGGTGTACAACACGAAAATTAACTGAACATCTCAAGAAGAAAACATGTGAGGCATATAAGTAATACAATATAATTAATATTCCTATTAAATATAAGGCATATAATATAATCAATATAGTTACCATAATACAATATCTCTTACATACATATTTCATAGACCTGTCAGATTATTTTTCCTCAGCTTTTAGATTCTACTTCTGCTAGCATTTCCCTCGCTTTACTTAAAAAGTCCATACAGTTTTTACTATAATCATGCTGGAACTGCTTCTAACCTTGTTGATAGTTCTGGAGAGGGCAATCCAGAACTATTGCACCATCCACTAAAATCGCTAAAGAATCATAAGTCTGAAATTATTTTCCTTATTTTCACTCTCTTTCTACCTTTTACAGTGCTCGCATATCTATCTTTCTATGCTCTTCAGTAGGAAAATATTTGGCTTATTTTACAGCAAATGTTCCTTTAAGTGAAAAAAAAATCATTATTATCAGACCATGGTAACAGAATTTGTGTCTTCTAACACAAATTTATTGTATAAAGCTATTGTCATGATGCCAGACACAATAAAAAGGAACTTTGTTTTTAATCACATTTTAAGATCAGACACCTCTAGACCATCAGTTCTAAGTATGGAACAACTTCACATTTAAACACCCAGTTGACTTTAGCAGATTACAGCATGCACTACATTTAGCATGGCTCTAATGTTGCTATGGTAACTGTTCTGGCTTAAATATAGCTGAATGTGTAGCTTCACTCCAAATTATCCAATAATCCTTTAAACATTTCTTACAAAACTTCCCATAGCTTCTCCAAACTTTTATCGGTGATCCTAGGAGCATACAATAAATCTAGTGATCAGAGTTTAGCACAATTTAAAAAATATACATATCTCCAACTCAAAAAACAAATATCAGGGAAAACGAGAAAAATATTTAGACTGAATTCTACAAGAAATAAGATTTTTACGATATCTCTGGCTTCCAAAGTAATGCTGATCACTACCATATGAGATCAATGCAGAATATGTTTCCATTGCGTTCTGCCCATATTCTTCTACATCATCTATTATCAGAAAACTTCTGAGAAACGGATATGTACATGTGAATGTCTGTAAATGTCAAGTTATTGCTATATTTCCATGTTCAAGTTCAGTAAAAGATTCATTTCTTGAAACAAAGTTGCAAATAAGTTATTAGATGTCTGCTGGAGCCTCACATACAAAATTCAAGGGACAGATTTTTATGTTCTAAAGCAAGACACCATTAGCTTTTCCCCTTCAAGATTTCAGTTTCTGGTCCTTAGAACCCCTAATAAGAAAACATTGGCATTGATGATGGTCATGCTTCTCTGTGCAGACAGAGAGGCAAACAGGGTGCTTGCATATTCTGTTTTAGACAGTCAGACATGAGCACTTTATCTGATAAAAAGCTGCTTCACTAACTGCCATTAGACAGCTTTTGGTCATGTGGAAATGTTAGAGAGTAATCTTGTGATATAGAGCCAGCAGTATCTTCAAAACAATGTTTTTTACATATTTGCCAAGAATGGCTGCCACACATTTTTATTTGATAGAGTTTTCCAACAGATCAGATGCTACCTATAATTTCACAATTATTAATACATTGCACTGCCTAGCCTGTCATGACATTAAAATAATAGTGTGATTGCTTTAGATCTTCAGAAAGGCATTCTGAAGATAATAACCATCAGTCAGCTGAGAGCAGCAGATCTGTATTATTTCTAGGCTACATTTTATAGCAATGGCGCATATGCCAAGCAGAAGACGTGCTCAGAGATGAAAAAATGAAAAACCCATATATGCAGAGAAACTGTAATGCAAACTGTTCTGCAATTTAATCCATTGCCATAGACAGAACTATCATCTTTTATTTAGTACAGAGAATGTAGATTTAGTATTATAATTACTAAGCCCTAATATTGCTAAGCAAACAGTTTTAACATCAGCCCACAAAAGATAAAAACACATGCATACATGTGTACATGTAGTAAGACTGAATTACAGCCTGTTTAGAATAAGGTGGCATCTATTTGCTCATAAAATATTCCTGTTTTTCTGTGAGGCTGGATTTTGCTCACTGCTTACATTGTTGGAGTACAATATCATGATAAGCTATTCAAGACAACATCAGAAAATGTTCTCATATCAAGTTCAAATATGTAACATCAATAAACACTGCTAAGATACCTTACAAATATAACCCTCGAAGAAGAAGGAAAATAGGAGGAAGGATCAAGATTTGGAAAGAAGCAGAAGCAAACTACTATATTTTTTTCCAGTTCCGGAAAGTGAAAGGGACCAAAGGAAAATACATAACAAAACGGTCACTACTAACAGGTACAAAATATCTTAAATATCCTTTAAAATATTTTCAAAATACTCACAAAAAAAAAAAAGGAAAACAGAAACTGAGATCTTTACAAGATCTCTGACTTACCATATTGACGGTGCTTCTGTTCCACTGATCTCTAAGAAGTCATATCCTTCCTCTAACTGGAAGTCAGTAAAGACCAAAGCAATGGTATCTCCTGGTTCAGCCAATATGGTCCAGGTGCAATCAGCGTTATTTTCATACTCGGAAGGGAAGTGAGGACTTGAAATAGTTCCACTTGTCCCACGTAGTGTCCCTCCGCAAGCTCCTTCAGCTGATGAACAGAATATCAATTACTAGTGGAGCTGTACTTTAAACAAATGAAGCATCATCCTTGCTCCTGCCATAGCAAACCCAGCTCTTCTGTGCATAGAGTAGCCACAAAGATACACTCAACAGAGAAATAAAATTCTACCCGGCTGAACAGAACAGAACATTTTTTGGCCGGTAAGGTGCAGAGAGTTTTGGTTTGGGTTTTTTAACTTTTTTTTTTCCTTTTTGGTGACACTTTAGTGCCAAACCAAACAAAGATAAGGTTAGCAGAGACATCTAGCACAAGCTGACTTGGAGAACCTGCACTTTGGCTCTGTGAAAGAACTGTGCGAGACTCGCAGAAATACAGTTAGTGTCTCTGTGATATAAATTTTAAAACACTGAACGTTTCTTTTCTAAAGACATCTCTCATTTCTTGTAACTATAAAAAACTGCAGAAAAAATATTTTTACACATTTAAATGCTGTCCTAAACTAGGAAGCGTTAATAAAATCCTACTAGCCATTCCCATGGGGTTTGTTCTGCATCAGGATGTTTACAGGTGGCAAATAAATTCAGAAGTTTTTGTTACCAGGTGGACCTTCCAAGGTTCATGCATAATCAGTTAATAAGATATATATTGTTAACGGTTATTAAACAAATTTCAAAAAATACAGAGCATAAGAGTTTCCTGCTGAGCCTGGAATGTTGTTTAATATGTTGCCAAAGGATTTACCAGACTTCTTGTACTCTTCCTTGCTCCATAAGACTTCACTGAAATCTTAAATATATCCTGATTATTATTAGCACAGGTATTAGAACATGTAAGTAAAAAAACCCCAACAAAACATGTCATCCACACAATTCATTGGCATAAAAAAATTAAAAATTCATCAAGTGGCAAATCTTTCTGCATAGATGAATGATCAGAAGAGAAGCATTTCGGTTTTATCCATTTTATCATCTCTACTTACTGATATTATCATCAGGTATTATTTGCATACTGTAGGTGCAAGTGGAGATTTACAAACAAATAGTTTGGCGAGGTGCATGACACAAGGAACTTACAGTCTAATTAGGATAATAACTTAATAGCTAATTAAGACTACAGAGAGGGGTAGCAGTAGAGCTGCTCTGCTCAATCACAGTTGAAAGCCTGTCAGTGAAACTGAGTTTTAAAGGAAGATTTGAAGGAAAAAGGATTCATTTGAATCAAAGGAAGAGGAATACTGTGACTGGACATCAAAAAAAAGAAGACTATTAAAATAAGATAAATAGCTAATAAGGGACTGAAATAAAAGGAAGAATTGGAAGAAAGGCAGAAACAGATTAATTTCTCTAACATTTAAGTATAGTATGAACTATTAATTTAACTAAAAATAAGAGAGAAAGCTGCTGAAGAGATTTGAACAGGTAGTTATCTTTACTTTTCTAAATGCAAAGTCAATTTTGACATAAAGAAATGTGACATAACCTTGGCTACAAAAACCTTATTGAGCTTCATGATTTCTTGGCACACTAATTTCTCAGAGGAGGGCAGATTTTTTTGATAAATTTCATATCTTACTTTCCAGATCCTGCTATTTATGTGTTGTTCTTTTTTAAGTGAAGGAGATTTGGGAGTGTAACAGATCTACACTCCTAAAAGATTTATTTTTGTTCGTGAAATCAGGTCATTTTGTCATTTCTGTGATTCCTCCCTCAATTCCTGGCTTTTTATACGGTGCATATTGAAAGGGTCATTGTGCCTCTGAGGGATAAAAGGGGAAAGGAAGTGAAAATTAAAGAACTCACAGATAAAGTCGAGGATCAGAGTTTAAATTCCTGGTGCATAATACATGCAGAGATTACAATAATTAAAAATTATTGTAAAACTACAACAAATCAGAAAGGAGAATTAAGGTTTGTTACCCAACAATATCTAGAATAACCCTTTTTTCCTTCTTTTTTTTTTAAACTTTATAGCTTTCAAGCATTTTACTTCAGATCATCATTTAACCCAGCAAAGAAAAACAAATTAACTTGACACATCCTGTGACAACACTTCAGTACAGAAACTAGCACTGAGTTATTCATTTCCACTGCGGTCATCATCGGTATCAGAGTTTGAACGAACCATCCAAACCCAAAACCTGATGATTTCCACCCTCTCTTTTTTCAGGCTTTCTATTTGCTCATATTTGGTCATTACAGTGTGGGATTTTTTTTTTAAAAAGAATCAATATGTAAGAGTATGAGTTCCAGTTAATAAAGCACGCTGTATTCTTGCAAGCCAGCAAGCACGCTTTTCCCAACCAAGGTAACCAGCAAGATGTGCAAAATCCTAAGTCAGCCATAACTCTTTGGTACTATCTGCATGCTGTTAAAGTTTGTTATGACAACATTCTCAGTGACACCAGCTCCCACTGTGTTTATACTGACATTAAGTAACACGCTAGCAGTAATTACAATGCTACTCAGTATTTCTGCTGCAAAGCCCTTGAATGAGCTTCAAGCTGTGAAACTCTGATTTTACAGCTGACAGGGAAGGTTTATGTAGCTGATAACAGCATTTCTAAGACGTTTGCAAGAAAACAAGTTAGCTCAGAAATGGAAAGGGATCACTAGTCAGGTAAGACCACAGAAGCTAACTTGGACCAGAGAGACAGTATTTTCTCCCTGACAGATGCAAATGCATTAGAGAAAGACTGCAGCAAAGAGCAGCTGCATAGAATGATCCTTCCTCTAACATTATTTCCCATGTTCCAGGAGCCTGTGGTTTGGGGATTTCCATCATCGTAGGTGGTGCCTAGGCTAAAGCAAACAAGCTGTTGAATGCTAAAAGGTGAAAAATTGCCTAAGAGTGAGCACAGGTAGGCAGGACACGGCCACACCACTCAGAGGGTAGGAGACATAAACTGTCTAGAGACACTCTGTGCTTCACCAGCTGGCCCCAGAACTAGTTGGCCTCCTTGGACTGATTGTCCTCCTTGGCCATGGCCTTCTCTGTTGTGCTTTTGAGAGAGCTAGAAGAGTACTCGGGAATCTTAATGCATCACTGTGTTTGATAGCAGAGAGTGCCTCAGGCTTCATGAATTCAAACTCTAAGTGATTAACAAATTGCATTTTAAAATGTGCAAGTAATTAATTCCAAACACTCAGGGTTATTTTCAAGTTGTAAGCAACTGCACAAAGTGTTGTTTGTATCAGCATAAATGACTACTTGAAGTATAAAGCTACAAACATTCGGATCTCTCAGTAGTCAGGAATTAATGCTCTGAATTTAGTGCATCTTATATAAAGTACACATGCAAACACATATGGCTGGCACCACTTGACAAAAAACATATATACTGTAAGGATGTGCAGTTTAGATACAACAGACAAACATATCCATGAAGTCAATGTATGCAAAAATCAAAAGAATCACTGAGGAACCATTATAGTCAACAAAAAATCTTACATTTTTCTTCAAACTGGAAAGTCATCTCACCAAAAATGACAATATGACAATTTTAGTAAGCTGTGTTTTGCGTAAATGAGATCTTGACAGCTGCAAACCCTGCTAAGTAGATTATCCCAGGATGGGGTAAGAACAGAAACAGTATCATAGAAAACTTCCTTTTTTAAATTGGTTTAGAGATCTTTTGAACATTCAACCTTTTTTACTGGGCTTTCCTCTCCTTCTGACAAAAATGCTCTCCAGAGTGCAATGTTTTTATACCAAAAAAATTAAAATGTTTATGCAAGTGGAAAATGTTATTAAATAATACCCCCATCAACATTAAATTAATTTATAATACGAATTTAAATGATCAGAACTATTTAACTTTATGCTGAAAGGTCTGCATTTGAAAGATCATTTTACTACATTATTATTGAAATGTAACTGATGGTTGTGACTTAAAGTACAAACTTCACAGTAATTATTGTGGTTTTGTGTGGTGGGTTTGTTTGGTAGCAGAGGAGGGGCTACCAGCTGCCTGCCTGGCTTCTTCTGTAACCGAACTTGCCCATGCCTCTGCCATGGCCCACCCAAGAACCAGGAGTTTCTGAGGAGCCAGTGAAAGAACCTGCAGTGGAGAGAGAAGTAGGATCTGAGAGAGACAAGTACGCAGACACGAAGGTCAGTGAAGAGAAAGGAGAGGGACGAGGTACCAGAGCAGATTCCCCTGCAGTGCGGTGAAGAGCATGGTGCTGCATGCCATCCCTCATGCAGCCCATGAAAAGAAGAGCTCGCTCATAGCTCATGGAGATGTAGCTGTGGAGGACCCCCACGTTGGAAGAAGTAGCCGTGCCCGAAGGAGGCCGTGAATTTTGTTGAGGAGACCCACACCAGAGCAGAGCAGTTGTTGGAGAACTGTGACCCTGTGTGGGAAGGACTCTCCCGTGAGAGGGACCCATGCTGGAGGAGGGAAAGACTGTAAGGAACCCTCCCCTGAGGAGGAAGAAGCAGCAAAGACAACACGGACTGACCACAATCCCCATTCCCTCCCCCCTGTGCCACCAGGGGGGAGAAGGTGGAGAAATCAGGAACAAAGCCTTCGGGCCTGGGAAGAAGGGAGGGGTGGGGGAGAGGTGCCTTTCTAAGGTGTAGTTCTCTCATTATCTTGCTCTGTTTATGATAGTAAATATTGTTAACAAATTAAAATGGGTTTTTTGCATGTTTTCCCAAGTCACGTGGGTTTCTTGCCCGTGACAGTAAGTGGTGAGTGAACCCTCCTTGTCCTTGCCTCAGCCCATGAGGTTTTTAGCAAGAGGCTGTGTGGTGACTTTTAAAATCATGAGAGTAATAAATGAAAGTTTTTTCTTGTTATGTCATTTGTAGTAATTTCCTTACCTCTTTATCACTAGCAAAAGAATAGGCGCAATTAAAAACTTGAGTGATGTTTTATAAATCGTTATCAAATGATATATTGCAATTTCGAGTCACATTTTGTAAGTCTTATCAATTAAAGAAAATTGCAGCTTTACAGGCTTCTAAACCAACCATGGGCATACATTATTTAGCATGATTTATTAAAAATATCACTGAAACTGTTCTTTATTTATCAAGGTTGAAGAGCAGCCCTGCAGAGAGAGATCTGGAGGTCTGGGTTGATGGCAAGTTGAATATGAGTCACAGTGTGCCCTGCAAGCCAAAAGGGACAACCATGTCCTAAGGTGCATAAAGCACAGCAGCGCTAGCCGGTTGAGCGAGGTGATTGTCCCACTTGACACTGCACTGGTGTCGTCCCACCTCGAGTACTGTGTGCAGTTTTGGGCACCTTGATATAAGAACCTGTTACCTGTATCTGCCTGTTAGAGTGTGTCCAGAGGAGGGTGACCAGGATGCCGGAAGGTCTTGAGGGCAAGACTTATGAGGAGCAGCTGAGGTCACTTGGTTTGTTCTCTTCTTGGAGAAGAGAAGGCTGAGGGGTGACATTGTGGCAGTCTCCAAGTTCCTCAGCCAAGGGGGAGGTGCTGATCTCCCTCTGGTGACCAGCAAAAGGACAGGAGGAAATGGAATGAAGCTGCGTCAGGAGAAGTTCAGATTGGAAATTAGGAACAGATTCTTTACTGAGAGGGCAGTCAGTCACTGGAACAAGCTCCCCAGTGAAACAGTCACAGCACCAAACCTGTCAGAGTTCAAGGAGCTCTTAGTCATATGATTTAGTGTTAGATAGTTCTGTGGGGAGGAGGGAGTTGGACTCCGTATTGGTCCCTTCCAACTTGAGATATTCTGTGGTTCTACAATTCCATGATTTATTCAATTCTTTTTTAAATGGCATTTCTCTGTAGCTCATTTGTGAAAAAGTAGATAATTGTACCTCATTTAATAAAATTCTTCAGTACAGAAAACACATCTATGAAATAATCATGAATGACTACTTTCACAGACATATGCTTTAGATAGTTTGGAAATGGTTCATATGAGGAGTTAGTTAAATGACTATTAAATAAGACATTAAAATTACCATTTAAAAATGTCTAACTGATAAAAACCTAAAACCAAGCCATAATATATCAATGCCAAGTTTCAAAATAAATTTTAGCATGCCAATGCCAACCGTCAAGCTGCTAAACTGCCAGATTCATAAAGAACAAAAACATCGCTAAGTGTTACAATGGTGTAGCATTACACATTCATCAGACAACTTATTGATCTTATCTAGTTCCAATTGGCAGACAGCTCTTTAACCATCAAAACATTCACCTCTATTTACTAATCTTATTTAATATTTTAGGCTTTTTATAGACTTTATTTTGAACACGTAAAAGCCAACACCTGTGCTTCTTTTCTGCGTTTTAAAAAGGAGAAACCTGTCAGAAGGTTGTTTGGTTTTTTGCCTATCGTCACTTGAATCCAGATGTACTGCATCTCAGGTAAGAGCTCTAATCAGTTTGCCTCCCTTGCTGTTGATCAACTTCACATAAATTAAATACTCATTAGACCATGCATCTAAGATTAATTTTCCTTCTCTCTCCAGGGTTTTCAAAGGACACTTCAAAATAATTTGGATTGCTCTCTAAGTACAATGGGGTTTATTTTGCTAAAACTTCAGAAATTATTGTGGTTTAAGAAAAGAGTGTCTATTCTATGTACATTAAAAAGTCAGATTTCTCACTTAAGTTAATAGCATGCACAAAATAGAAACACAGAAATTGTTGCAATTTGTTTAGGCACCTGTGGGCACCCATCACGGCTGTAGCACTACTTTGAACATTTTAGCTTTGACATTTCAGTGAGCTCAATCTAAGCAGACCCCCATGTCTAGTGGGGTTGTCCCATAGTTGTTGGCCCTGACAATACTGGACTCAGAGGGGTACTCTTGTAATTTCTGGGGCTTGAGATCGGTCCATTTTTGCTTTGTAAACATTGTGTTTAATCTGATAGCCTTTTGCAATATTTATTTATTCTAACATTGATACATTACAAAAACTTATTCCCCCTCCACCAATTCTGGAGAGGAAATCTGATCTATTAGTCAACTAAATTGCAAATTTCAAATAAGACGAAAATAGTGATGGACTAACTATTTGCTAACCTGGCAGAAAAGTCCAGTTATTAACTCACAGTATGTGGCTGAGCAAAGAAAATTGAAACCCCAACTCTACCACCTTTTTCATGCAAAAACCTGGTCTTAAGAGAGGATTGCTAGATTAAGAAGTCCAAAAATAATTAACAGTCTGTAATCTCATACTCTCTCTCCCACAGAAATAAAATATCAGTCTATTGGCTATCTTGTAAAGAATCTCTTCTCTTTCAATTAAGTATCCTAATCTGTTTTCCAGTGATGTGATAATCCTTCACTTGAGAATATATTTTTATTTTACCACTGACAATGATCCCTTAAATTTGTGTACAACAAATTACTAGTAAAGCTCTAATCTTTAAGCTAAAAGAGAAAAGGCTGAATTCAAGGGCAAATTAATTGCTGCAGTTCTCACATACATATATATATATATTTTTAATAATTATTACAGTTAATCTAGTTATTCCCAGAGGTCTGTGTGCAGTTCTGAAATCCTTCATCTTTTTTATGACTACCTCTGAGGTTTGTTTTTCATTTTAGGTAAATCGTTGTATTTTCCTCTAATGTTAAGTCTCCTCATGTTCCTAACAGCCAGACTGAAGTCCTCTTTTTCATCTTGATTTCAGAAAAGTATTTTACACCATCTCCCACAGTATCCTTGCGGCTAAACTGAGGAAGTGCGATCTGGATGATCGGGTAGTGAGATGGATTGTGAACCGGCTGCAGAAAAGAAGCCAGAGAGTTGTGGTGAACGGGATGGAGTCGAGTTGGAGGCCTGTATCTAGTGGAGTTCCCCAGGGTTCGGTATTGGGACCTGTGCTATTCAATATATTCATCAACGACTTGGATGAGGGAGTAGAGTGCACCCTCAGCAAGTTTGCTGATGATACGAAAGTGGGAGGAGTGGCTGACACACCAGAAGGCTGTGCTTCCATTCAGCGAGACCTAGACAGGCTGGAGATTTGGGCGGGGAAAAATTTAATGCAATTTAACAAGGGCAAGTGCAGAGTCTTGCATCTGGGCAAGAACAACTCCAGGTTCCAGTATAAGTTGGGTAGTG
>WKFP01013358.1:211614-290304 GCA_011057875.1 Pterocles orientalis | reverse complement strand
GTTCAAGAAGGACAGGGAACTGCTGGAGAGAGTCCAGCGCAGAGCCACAAAGATGATTAAGGGAATGGAGCATCTCCCTTATGAGGAAAGGCTGAGGGAGCTGGGTCTCTTTAGCTTGGAAAAGAGGAGACTGAGGGGTGACCTAATCAATGTTTATAAATATGTGAAGGGTGAGTGTCAGGAGGATGGAGCCAGGCTCGTCTCTGTGACATCCAGTGATAGGGTAAGGGGCAATGGGTTCAAGCTGGAACATAGGAGGTTCCACTTGAATATGAGAAAAAACTTCTTTACAGTGAGGGTGACAGAGCACTGGAACAGGCTGCCCAGAGAGGTTGTGGAGTCTCCTTCTGTGGAGAAATTCAAAGCCCGCCTGGATGAGTTCCTGTGCGATCTGATCTAGGCGTTCCTGCTCCGGCAGAGGGATTGGACTAGATGATCTTTCGAGGTCCCTTCCAATCCCTAACATTCTGTGATTCTGTCATCCTTTGACTTTACTATATCATTCTGTGTACCTTCAATCTGTTTTGATTGTACTGTTCATCTCATTTTTCACTTCTTGTTCCTGTCTTCCAGGCATCATATTGCACAGATCCAGCTTTGACCTGGCATCTTTTCATTTTTTTATTGGGTACCTCCATCCCTACTGATACATGGTAGAACAAGAACATATAAACATCAGTGTATGTATGTGCAAATATGTATATACTTATACACACATACACACACACATATATAAAAAAGAATATTTGTAGCTGTGTCCATATCTCTGTTGGGTGTGTTCTAGCCAGTTGTGCACCACTGTGTAAGAAATTATACAATATATACTATCTGCTTTTCCTGAAACACTTCTCTGACTTCTTATTTGACCAGTCACAATGAGTTTAATTCAAATTCAATCTCAGTGTAAAAATTGCACCAATTCAGATTATTCTGAAAGTAAACAAAATTGCTCAGGCAGGAATCTGCCATGTCACTTGTCCTGTTTTCAGCTGGGACAGAGTTAACTTTCTTCATAGTAGCTAGCGTGAGGTGTTTTGGGTTTGTGCTGAGAAAAAGGCTGATAACATACTGATGTTTATAGTTGCTGCCAGGACAGTCAAGGATTTTTCAGCATCTCTGTTGCACCAGTGTTTGCAGGTGCAGGAGAAGCTGAGAGGGAGCACAGCCCCAGTTACTAGCCTAGGATTTTACCTTAGGTTTAGGACTGAGATCCAGATTGGCCAACGAACGTCATGCCCAGCGTATGGACAAGGATCTGTATGGAAGTTTGCCCTCTCTCCGGGTTGGCTCTCTCTTTCTCGGAGTCATCTTGCTCTCTCGGTCAGCTCTGAGACTTGGACACTCAGGCTTTTATCTTCTTTCTGGGATTGTGGCTTCAGGACTCTCCCTATTCCAGTATTGTTAGTCAGGAACAGGCTGAGACTTGGTCACCGGGTGGTGAGTGGTTTACTGTGTATCACTCATTTGTATATTTGTATATGTTATTTTTATTATCATTATAATTTTCAATTTTACTGTAGTTTAGTTATTAAATTGTTCTTATCTCAACCCACAAGTCTTTTTTCCATGTGCCCCTTTAATTCTTCCCCAAATCCCCAGGAGGGGAGAGGGTGACCAAGTGGTTGTTATGGCTCAAACCCATAACACACTCTCAAATTGGATTTGGGAAAATATTATCACTTTATCATATAATGCAACATCAATAAGCAGAATTGTTGGGAAATTTTCTTTTTCTTTCCCTTTCCCTTTATTTTTTGTTTCTTTTTAAACATGGATAAATGATGGGATCAGGATGTCTTTTTTCTCCTCCTAAAAGTTATAAAATCATATTTGGCTAAATCTCAGAGGCTGAGAAGAAATTACACGATAATTACCTTAGAAAGTATGGATAACACAAAAAATGGCAATTTCTCTTTGATATATGTTCTAAGAAGATCAGCTCTGAATTCCTGTATTTAGTTTAACTTACTCTACAGTGAATCATAAACTCTTCTTCCTTTCTCCTTTTATCTATTCCAAGAATACCTTCTTGATTGCATATTCTTCACCAAAGTACTTCTCCAAAAATATTTCTTAAATCTAGAACCTGATTAATCCTTTTGGACTTTTCTGACATATGATCTCTTTTACCGGTTTGTCTTCTTAATTTATTTTTAATTTTCCCTCCAATTCTTGGATTTCTTTTTAATGATAATATATTACATATTCTTCTCGTCACAGCTATTTTCATTGTGAGAAAAAGCTTACCATTGTAAAATCTCTAATCCAATTTGTATTCCTAATGTTAGCTTCATAAAAATCTAGACTCATGCAACTACAGTCAGCTAGGGATTCACAAAATTACTGAGAATTGAGACCCTAATTATGCAAAGTTCATTTAGAAGTAGTCACATATCATAAATCAGCTATTAGTGGAGTTACTGGAGAGAATGAAATTAACTTTAAAATGTTTCAGACTTGTAGTACACAGTGTTTCAACCCCAAGATGAAGAAGGCAAATGTTTTGGGTGACAATATTATGGTAGCCACAACTGAGGCAACAAAGACCTTTTTAATTCTCAGGACAAAAACCAGAAGAACAGAATTTAGGTGGGCCATTGATTCTCCCTGACAATTTTTGTAAGCCACCTATACAATTTTTTGCAGAAGCGCAGGGTAAACTTCTTGGGTAGATTCTAATAGCAGAAAAGTCCACAGCTGCTTTTACTTATCACACAGAAAAACAGAACCAAGTTTTAATCTTTTCCAAATTTGCCTCTGAACTTTTCTTTGGGGGCTGTTTTCTGGTTTTGGGGGAAGTGTTTTCTCTTTTTCAGTTTGGAAGTTGCTGTATTTTCACATAACAAAAATCACAGTTTCTTGAGAGAAAGAAGACAAAAAAGTCAAGCAAATGTTTTGACAGTCAAATTATATAAACTCTCTAAAAATGGCACTGACTGCAGCTTTGACTTCTGATCAGTTTGTTATAAGCCATCAATTAATCTGCAGTACAGTCCAATTCACCAGGCTGTGTATGGTTACACTTTAAAGAGAGAACCTCTGAAACTGAGTAGCAGCCAGAGAACCAAAATGGACGATACAAGAGTCAATGTTGTCTACATCTTCCTGGAGACTTGGTAATTCACTAGGAATTTCTCTGTCAGAAATAGTATTTGTACAGTTAGACAATGTATAAATTACTGGACACCAACTTCTTAATGCTTCTGAAAATATTAAGCAACAAAATTGCAGAAAATAGTAATTTGTCTGCATCAGCAAAGCTAGGGAGTGTAACACACCACAGAGAACAAGGTTATTATGACTTTTCAGTATTGTTGTGGTTTTGTGTGGTGGGTTTGTCTGGTAGCAGGGAGGAGCCACAGTAATGGCTCCTGTAAGTAACTGCTAAAGGTTTTCCATGACTCCAAGTCTGCTGGTAGCAAGGGAGGGGCTACAGTGGTGGCTCCTGTAAGTGAGTGCTAAGAGTTCACCCCCACCCCTGGCTTTAGAATCTCCATCCATGGAGATATTAAAATTTCAACTGGGCAAAGCCTTGAGCAACCTAACCTAACTTTAAAGTTATCCATGCTTTGAGCAGGAGTTGGACTGAAAGGGATAGGACTACCAGAGGTCCCCTTCAAAGATCACAAGGTTCAAGATTTCAAACTTCTCCTTCTTGGCAGAAAGTTTCCAAAAGCAGAAACTTGCAAAAGCATTTGCCAGGTCCTGCTGTCAAATTGCTATAGCTATCCCCCACGCAAATGAAAAGGAAAAATGATCATTAGATAACAACTACATCTTAATGTAAACTCTGGAGAGTCATTACTTCTGAATTGTGATTACAGTTTTAAATGTTGTAGATTTTATACAGTACATTATTACATTTATATACAGTATATACTTACATTTAGAAAGTTAAAAAAAACCAAAATAAATGTATGCAATCGGCTGTTTTGTCTTAGAGATGATATTGTCTTAATATTTTAAAGATATTTCATATCTTAATTTTTACCTCTGCAAAAAGGAACTGGAAAATCCCATGATGCACCATTTCCAGGACTCACAATACATGTCAACATGGCATGGCCTTCTAGGATGTAACCAGAAATACAGCTGTATCGGATTTTATCTCCAATGTTGAATCTTGTTCCGTGAAGTACTCCTTTAGGTATTTCTCCTGGGTTGCCACATGTATGACTGGGTAATACTGTCAAAAGAAAGAAGAAAAAGAGTTATAGTTAAAATCTGCAGAACAAAGTTATTAATACTGGTCAAAAACCTGTCATGAAATAATTGGTCTTATTATTACTTTTTAAAACTATATTCGTTATACAAATAAGACAAAATTAGGGTATGGAATGTATTTTCACAAAAGAAAATTCAGTTTATAACATACATCATCATTTACAAAGCTATTTTCAAACTCAGTTCTTGATTTAACAGTCCTCCAATGAAGTTCTTTACAGATCTATTTTCAACCAAAATATCCTATAAATCTTTCCGTTTCTCTCAAAATTCTGAAGCAAAAAAGTTTTTATTTAATTTTGCAATTTATTTAAATATTGCAAAAATATTCATGCAACATCATTATGGATCCAGGTAGCAGAAGGCACTTTATGTAGTTTTCATTTTACTTGATAGAATAGCAATTTAAAATAATCCAATAATTACCTGGTCTCTGACAGTGAACTGAAGTTTAAGTACATTTAAAAAAAAAATATTTTTGGCTTATATACTCAAATTACTCCAGGTTACAGAAAATAAATTAAGTCAATCTTTGTTAACAGAAACAGAAAATACGAAGGAAACAATGACTAAGCAATGACATTAGGCTGATATGGATGGACATACTTATTTTCTGTTTTATTGCAGAAAGTTACTACCATTTGCAAGCATTAGTTATATGGAAGAGATTGTCTTAACTAGTTATCAGTTTAAAGATGATATTCCTCCACCTAGGAAAATCAAAAGTGTGTTTTCGGGACCAGGAATATGGAATTGTTTTTGTTCTCAGTCTCAACTGAAAATTATTAATGGCATGCCATTCCTTACATTGAAGTAGTACAAATTAAAATTGTTTAATTTCCTTTAGAGCAGAACAAATAAGTGCAGGAAGCTGAAATATGTCATGAACAGAGCACAAAAGATAAATGTGTTCATCAAAGAAATGGTGATCTGAAAAGCTCACATGTAATTCAGGTATCATTTCAGAAACCACATGTTCGTGGACAAATTCTTTCACTCCACACTGTTACCATTCCTTAGTCTACCCATCTGCAGAATAAACATAACCATACTAACCTCACTAACCTGTATGTTTAGAGGATTAATTACTCAGTACATGCACATCCTCAGCGTGTTGTAAAGCATTATATCGATATATCAATGCTAATTAAGCCCCATTATACCATGTAGGTTCAATTATTGAATGCACACCCTTAATTCACTATTCAGTTAGTCACACTGACATTTAAATGATCACAATTACACTTAAGTTACAACCTAAATTATATATAGGAAAATTTCAAAAAGGCCAAAAACCATAAAGCCAAAAAATCACAAGAGAGAACATTTCCCCTTAAAACATCCTTTTGTGAGAAAAATCCAAAATTTATCTCTAAATATTAAGAAGATAACAAAAGCCACATAACTCTCTAATGAATGAAGTTAGATGAATGTTCTACCAATTTCGCAGCTCAGAAATCTAAGATTTCTATGTACTACAGAACTATTTAAGGTTGCTGAGTGAGTAGCTACCAAAGCTAGAAGCAACACCCGACTTCTTTTGGCCTGTTTAAGTAGCCTTGATAGAACGGGATATTTAGTTGGATGTACTCATTCACAGTTCAAAGGAGTCAGTGTTTGATTCACGTATATGAGAATGAAGACATATAAAATAAAGTGATTTTGAGACATCAGAAGAATTGGAATAAAATAAAGATATTAATTTATGTTCAAAAAAGTTGGCAACAATTGTATGCTACAGCATATAGTGCTATATGCTATTATATGTTTTATAGCACTACTTAAAATGCTACCTCTCTCTTGGCAAATTTTACCCTTTTTGCTCCGTAGTCAGGTTAATACAGGTAATTTTGCAACACAAGTCAAACAAAAAAATTGTTACATGCTTTGAATTAGGAGAATACCTGCATTTGAAAAAATAATCTCTTTCTCTTATTTTCCAATCAAAGCATTTTTACAAAACACTGTAATTTGAAGTAGTTTCATCATAAGAGTTGATGTATGCAGCAATATTTACACAAGTCAACACTCAGCATTTATTTTTATGAGTGAGTGTGCTATCCAGAAAAAAAATGCATTATTCAAAGATACTACGATTTCTGACAAACTGCATTCCCACAGAAAGCACATCAGAGCAAATCTACGTCTGCCCTATACATGACAATTGGCACTGGTTAACTGTTGAAATTGTATTGCAGCAAATCAATCTTCTATCTGTGTAAAAAAGGTCTCCTACATTATGATGTTTTTCTGCCTCTTCTTACCACTACATCTCTCAAGAAGCCCAGAAAAAAATGGGAATTGGCATCCTGAAACTGGCACTCATTTTACCACAACTTCCTAGAAACAGGTAAAAGATGGGTGATCTGAGAATGACAGCTATGTTCAATAATATATGTAACAGTTCACAGGATTTCACCACTTGTCACTATCAAGCATTTAACTACATTATTTATGTGGTTTTCTAAAACTTTGGTTGAAGCATATTGAGGTAGCTGCACAATTTCACCTGTACAGACCTCACTGCTTCCAGTCCAGACCCCAGATGAACTATCCTTTGAAGGTTCATAACTGTAACCGAAATAATTTAATCTTTGGGTTATGAGATTTCTAGCTAACCAAAGCTATCATATGCAAAGGTTACATATGTCCATCAAGCTTAATTGCCAAGTTTTCAGTAAAAGATCCATATTTTTTCTGTAGTGTTACTGAGGACTACTGTTAATAGGATTGAGAATCTGTCACTTCCTGGAGGAAGCTAATAGAATCACCAGTGTCACAGCAACTTTCATCATTAAGATTCTTAATTCATGAAATAATTTGATGTTCACTTTGCACTGAGAACAATCATACACTATAGTACATGGAAGCACTGAAGGTAATGGATTTTTTATATTGACCTAACTTATCAGGGTGTTCTCAAATAACATGCTTTATCTCATTTTAGTTCACTCAAGTCCTTCACAGGTATGGAAAAAAAAAACTAAATTACAGTGTTTGGAAAGGAATCTGGTTAGTCTCAGCATGTTAAAAGTAAAAAATACGTACAACGGGATAGCCAATCAGATTCATCTCCTAAGATTTCCTCCTCAAGAGTCTGTCTTCACCATTATGACAGACATAGGAACCTGTGTGGACTTAACTTCCTAGCACTGATCAATCTGGGGCACTGGGCAGTAAAGTTTACTCATAAAATCAAGGCTAAAAGATAGTTCTTCCACAACATTAGCAGTATCTTCATAGACAGTAGAACTGTTTGACAAATGCACAATCAAAATCCATAATGCAATTTATTAATTAGATAACATGCCAAAGGTTTTAACTCAGCATTTAAACTAACTACACACGTTATATAGTTATTTTTTAGAAAAGTATTCAAAAAATCATAATCTATATGTTAAAACATTACATTAATATTAATTATGAGACAGTGGCAGAAACTGGTGTACTTTGCTGTTTCATGCATAAATAGAAGATATACATACAACTGTATTTCCAGAGTCACAGAAGAAAAGATCATTTTTGAGGAGGGTAATAACTATACTCATTATGAAAACAGAACAAAATATGCTAACAAACAGGAGAGGAAAAAACACTAAATTTTCTTGCAAGAACGGCACTGAAAATAAAGTCTCTGGCCCTACTCAGAAAAGCAGCTTAATTTGAAAAGGAACTCAGGTAAAAAAATATTAATAGCCTTTCAATCTACCAAACTAAAAGTGCTGTACTGAACAAAAGATGGTCTTAGAAAGGCATTTACATGAATATACATATAAAATTATTTTCTTTAATAAATCTGTTCTGGAAACAATATAATGCCTTTTTCTAAAATGCAAATAATGACATTTTCTTTGAAAAATTAATTCTACAGAATTCTGTAGAACTGTACTTGCCATTTCTACCAAGAAAAAGACTACAAAATCCATATATTTGATTTTTTTCTTATGTCTTACATTAAACTCCGTTACAGTACATTTTGACCTTTCTTTTTTAACTAATACCAAATATTGAATCGATTGAAAAGCATGTAATATTTCACTGACAATTTATTAAATGATTTTGTCTTTTGTATTTCCAGGAGTTATGTACAATGGATAGTTAATTGATCTACCAGTGCTAATTTCCACATTAGTATGGAACACAGCAGATGCATGTAGGTCATTTGTTAGAGGACAGTACCATGGCAGAAACTGCACATCCTACCCTTTGCAAAATTCTTCTTTATTCTCAAAACCAACACGGCCTACAAATTTTCTTTCATGTATATGACACTTTTTGGAAAGAAAATGAGATGAAGAAGTTAGAGCAGGTTGCCCAGACCATGTCTGTTTCGGTTTCGAGTATCTCCAAAGACGAAGGCTCTATAGGCTCTCTGGGCAATCTTTTGCAGTGTTTGATCAACCTCACAGAAGAAATTAAAAAAAATTAAAACACATTAAAAAAACTTTTTCTTATTTTTAAATGGACTTTTCTGTATTTCACTTTGTATCCATTGCCCCTTGTCCTGCCATGCCACTGGCCACCACTGGGAAGAGTCCCTCCCCAGATGGGAATTTATACACCTCAGTAAGATCTCCCTGAGCCTTCTCTTCTCTGACCTGAACAAATCCAGATCTCTCCCTCCTCAGAACAGATGTGTCAAGCCCTTAACCATCTTTATGGCCCTTTGGTGGACTCACTTCGGTATGTCTGTGTCTCTCACCAGTGTGTCTCTCACCAGTGCTGAGTAGAAGTGAACAATCATTTCCCTCAACCTGTTGTCAGCACTCTGCCCAATGCAACCCAGAAGGTTGTTGGTCTTCTTTGCCACAAGGGCATATTGCTGACCCATGGTCAACACGTTGTCCACTAGGACCCCCTGGCTCTTCTCTGCAGAGCTGCCTTCTAGGTGGTCAGCCCCAACCACTACTGGTGCCTGGGGTCATTCATTCCCAGGTGCAAGACCTCAGATTTCTCTTCATTGAGCTCTGTGAGATCTCTGTTTGCCTATTTCTTCACCCTGTGAAGATCCCTTTGAATGGCAGCCCAACCACCTGGCATATCAACCATTCCTCCAAGTTTTGTATCACCTGGAAACTTGCTGAGCACGCACTCTGTTGCCCAGGTAATTTACAAAGACATTAAACAGTAATGGGCCCAGTAACGACCCCTTTTTCTACTTCAACAGTTACGTGACTCCAGAAAATTGAGATTTTTTTCCAGATTTTAACTTCCAGCTCTACAGTAGCTAACATAGAGTCACTAAGAGTGAATCATGCCTGGCCAATCTGATTGCCTTCTGTGAAGAGATGACTGCCTTAGAGGACTAGGGGAGAGCAGTGGATGTTGTTTACTGTGACTTCAGCAAAGCCCTTGACAAGGGTCTTTGTAGTAGCCTTGTAACAGAACCAGTGTAGCATGAAATGGGTAACTGGACTGTCAGGTAGGGAGAAAATTGTCAGGACTGCAAGGTTCAGAGCATTGTGACCACCAGTAAAGAGCTCAGCTAGCAGTTGGTTGCTAGTTTATTCCTCAAGGGCTGATATTCTTTAATACCTTTTATTGCAATGGGAGATGGAATGAACCCTCCTCGAGTTCAGGATGACACAAAACCAGAGAGAAGCCTGTACACTGAAGTGCAGAACTGCTGTTCTCCAGGCTGTCAAGATCCCTCTGAAACATTGTGACACAGATATTGTGAAATTCAACAAAGGCAAAGTTTTTCCCCCAGCACAGTGTAACACCATACAACTATACCGTGTGGTGCCAGCTGCTGGGAAGCAGTTTGGCAGAAAGGAACCTGTCAGCAATGTGTTCTGGTAGCAAAGACACACAACAGCACCCCAAGCTGTAGAAGACTAAAAGAGCAGCCATCAGACCATGGGAAATTATTCTTCCCCTCTGTAGTGCACTTGTGAGTCTGTGGCTGTAGCACTGTGTCTTGTCTGGGTCTTTCCAGTACAGGGAGGACATTAATATAACAGATCAAGCGCAGTGGAGAGCCACCACAATGGTCTGGGGCACTTGTCCTGTGGTAGGAAGCTGAGAGCACTGGGCTTGCTCAGCCTGGAGAAAAGACTGCTTTGGAAAGGGGGAATCTTAATCCTGTCTCCATATATGTACACGGAGAGCATAGAGAAGACTTTTCTCAAAGGAGCACAGTGACAGGATGGGAGACAATGGATGTAAATTGTGACAAATTAAATTGCATTTAGAACTTGGAGTGTCCAGGTTTTTTTTCCAACTTGAGGGCAGACAAGGACTGAAACAAGTTGCTCAGGGAGATTGTGAAACCTGTCCTGGGAAATACTCAAACCGTGACAAGACAAGGCCCTGTGCAACCTCATCTAACTTGGCCCTTCTTTGGTGGGAGTGTTAATCAGACAAACACCAGAGAAAATTCCCAATTTACATTAGTCTATGTTTCCATCTGTAAGAAGTTTTCTGACAAAGCACCTTTAAAACCAGTGGCAGCTAGTGCTAGTTAATTTTATTATCCTGAGCTTCAAGTTTACTCTTGACTTTGATTATATGCTTCTGGAACACAGATTATGCAAGCACAGATAATATCTAATGATAATATCTAATGTAATACAGAGTATTGGTCCACAGTTAGGGCCTTGGTTTCTATAGAAATAACAAAAAAACTTAAAAAAATTATATTTAAGGTCTGATATTTAAAAAGTCCCTGGTATAATAAAGATAAGGTGAAACCACATCATAAGAAAAATTATTAAAATAAATGCATCCCACAGGAAATGTAATTCAAGAATTACTCTCCATTGGTACTATCACTAAACTAATTTTTAGTCAATACAATAGTTTTGTTATGATATTTAACAAAGGCTCCTGTGAACATTCAATTTTTAGTCTACTTATTTGTGTATATATATATATATGTACATACACACATATGAATATTAGTTCAAAACAGGAAATCTTCAGTTTGAATGCTTCCAGTTTTAGGTTTTTTCTTAATAAAAGGTCCCAGGATTTCTGCAAAACCTTTTCCAGCAGTTGACATGTCAAAATACAAATCTCACACAAGACACCAATCTAAACTGACTATTAATCTCTTGGGGGGGGGGGGGGGAAGAAAAAAAGAGAGAAATATGCATAGAATTTTCACCTTTATTCTCCCCGAAATGAAATGAGGACATTTTTCCCAACTCCAGAGTTCCAAATATTCATTATCAGAATCTACCACTAGATAGTAGTAGATACCAAAATTTTAGTCATTGACATGTGCACATACATGCACCCATGAAGACATACAACTAACCTCAAAAGCTTTCATCTGCAAGCTATCTAACACTGGGTATTTACATCCTTAAAAATTATTTCATCAAAAGTTAATTGATTTCATTTTGTTTACTCTAGAGGAAGGAAGCACGCACTCACAGAAGTTGAAACATACAAAGTTTAAGTTCATGAAATAGCTGATAATCAAGCCATATTTACACTTCAAGGTTCCAAATGCAGCATGCAAGAACCAGCATGACACAGAAATGTACATACCGAAGCATCAAACATAGCCCACTATTTATTTGCTGGCAACTTTTTTGTTTAGACTGTCTTTGTTGGGCCTACTTGAGATTTTTTTCTTCAGAAAACCAAACCAAACCTACCAAACAAAAAACCACAGCCTTATTGGCTTACAGAAATAAAGCTGTTGTTTATTATTGTTAGCTGAGCAAGCAGAAACCTGTATTTTCATATAATCCAAAGATAAGAGGAAGTCTGTTCCCTGTTATGTGTTCATTACTGCTTTTGTGCACTCATAAATCATTGCAATATTTTCCAGATAAAATACTTGGATCATATAACTTTTGAAAGCTACAGCTTTATTGTTTTACAAGCATTTACCCAACTGTGTCTGTCTGTCTCTAAGGATGTGCAAAATTGTATTGGACTGCACAGCTATGAAAATCATTTGGGAGTATGCAGCAACTTTAAAACTCTAATACATCTTTCACATTGAGATTGATATTTTAATTTTCTTGTGCAGGTAATAACGAAAGATTGATGGATTTTATTTTTAGTGTGTTTACTTTTATTATAAAGTATGCAATAAATGTCTTGCCATTGTTTATAAAACCATAAAAGTCAATATTGTACAAACAATGCTGGAAAACTCTCAAGTGCAATGGAAATCCGAAGTTAAAGCTAAAATTTTCTATCTCCTCACACTTACTTTGCCCTGGATGTACTATGCA
The DNA here is from genome assembly GCA_011057875.1 of Pterocles orientalis. NCBI lineage: Eukaryota > Metazoa > Chordata > Aves > Pterocliformes > Pteroclidae > Pterocles > Pterocles orientalis. The sequence goes on along the minus strand of WKFP01013358.1, from coordinate 277,885 downwards.
CTTTCCTAGATGAGCTGAGATCAGTGAGCAATATTTCTAGATTTTAATTCTCTCTTCTTGAAAAAGGAGAAGAACAAGTGGAGCATGACAGTCCAGGCCAAAGCTATAAAAAGCATTTGAGATTGTGCAAAATTTATAAATGGAAACTTTCACAGCTACCAGAGATCAAAAGTCGTTAGTCATATATTTTAAAATATCAAAATCATGTTTTTCCACCTCCTCTAAAAAGTTCAGCATGTTCTATAATCTGTCTGCCAGCTTGTCCGTACGACCATCATAAGTGTGTGGAGCATCTGCCCTCATCTTGTGAGAAAGATCATGATGACCTTTTGGCAATGAAAGAAACTCCTGTTTTCTCAACTATTGTTCCACAGCAGTACTACCAAACTGTCAATACAAAAAATGTAACCAGAAGACTACCTCTAGCTCACTACCTCATGTATGATAACAAATAAAACCAAACAAATATCTTTTTTAACCAGACCGTGTTTTATGATCCCATTAGACGAAAGACCTACACCCAACTCATAAAAATCAAATCCATCTTGTGCTTGAAAGCCCATGGGATACGAAGGTAAAAATAACAGTATCTCTGTGCATTAAACAAGGTACTTATACAAACAGAAGATAAGTACAAGGAACTGCTAAGACCTATCTGGAGGCCTCCACACAAATCTGATTACCTGTTTTCAAGTAAGAGTAATTCAATCTGAAGCAAATGCTACTAAAGTGATCAGGGACTAAAGATCTTTTAAGAGGACACCGGAAGATTTTTATAGTTTTAATCTGAGGAATGAAGATTAAAATGCAGTGCTATGAAGACACTAGAAGGCAAACACCAGCTCATAAGAAATATTATACAAGCTAAAGGCAGGGTCTGGACAAAAATGAAAGTGGATGAATGAATCACAATTACAAGCAGGTTGAAAATGAGAAGTGAGCGAGTGGCTGACTGGTGGTTCGTGCAACCTGGGGTTTAATCACAACACCTATACTGAGAATTATGTTACTAAAACAGCAGAAAAAGCTTACACTTAAAGAGGGCAGAACAACAGAGTACATATTACAACTGTACAGATGAATTCTGAATAAAAACCGTTGGAGACAGATTTCACAAGCAGATATTCTCTCTATTGCTCCCAATATCCTCTGCAATGATTGTTGCTACTGAATCAAATTGAATTTTGAACTATTAAGACCTGCCGTACAAGGTAAGGAGAGTAATTTTAACAGAATAAGTAATGAGCTTACTCTTCTTTAAGTTTCAAAGTTGTAATCATATTGTAGAAAAATTCTCGAGATACACTCAAAAATGTTTATTAAATATAACCAAAATGCTTTATGTTTCAAAAAAATACATTCAAGAAGAAAGATTCTTTAACTCTGAACAGATAAAGCTTAATGCAAATTATACAATGCAATGTATTATTCAAGAAATACAAACAGTGGAACACTGTGTATGTATCACTTTTCTGTTCTTAAGGCAAAGTAATTGCAGATCAGTACAAGAGAGACAAGCAAGTAGGTAATGGCAGATTAGATTTGGAAAAAATCAGCTTCAGTAATAGATACACTACCGGTGATTTAATACAGGCTTGTCTTCAACTATCACCAGCTTGCCATAATTTCTGTGCTCCTTACTACTAAATAAGGCAAAATTTCTTAAAAAAAACACTTATTTCCTTTTCAATCTTTCTTTCTTTCCTATACCCTTATTTACTGCTGTTGAGATTACAGAAAAGCCTGAGAACAAACTGCCTCAGCACCAGGAGTGCTATCTCCTCTAGTTCAGGCACTCCTACACTTCTGCAGCTATTTTGGTTTTAACAAAGCTGGACTGTGGGGTCTTGTAGGTTTTCCACAACTCTTCTCTTGCCCTTAACGCTTTGGTAAGTGGCACTCTGTCACCACCAGAGACTTTAAACTTTATCTTGCTTACAAAAAAACATGAGACAATCTCTTAACAGGAATTCAGTATGACATACAAGCCTCTTATCTATGCCTGTAATTGAAAATAAAAGGAGTTAGGGCTTCTACTTAGGTCCTGAAGACAAGTGGCACTGCAAAAGTCATAGCAACATAACTTTTTTCTCACCTCTTACAGATATAGTTGTCCTATTCCCTGATCAATGCTATGAATTGTCTTGGACACAATTAAAATCATGCCAGGAGCACATATGGTTAAAGATCATGGATGACAGCATTGTGGTTCTCAAGCTCCTGCAGTCCTTGTCCTTCCAGTTTCCTGTTGGAATGCTGAGTGATTTTTCCCTCTCCCAATTCAATACTTCTTTCTGTTGCTGTTGTTAGGAATTCTAGTGATTACAGAAATGCAGTGTGCCTTTTTCAACTTTATCCTTATTTGTTCTTAACAATGGCATCAGAAAGTTATTTGAGTTATAAAGGCTTTTGTCTGGTTAGCATTTGCAGGCTGTACTTCAACAAGGGTGTCAAATAACTTATCCCTGCTTTGGCAATATGGAAAAATAGAAGTACAAGGGTGGGAGAAGAATCTACTATCTCAAAAGTTTGAGCTATAGGGGAGTTATAAATAGCTTGATACCTGAGAGGACCTCAGGTAACATATTTCAATGTGCAGTGTTTCATGGACTTAAATGGAAAAGATAAATATTTTGTACTACAGCTAGTCTGTGAAAGTTAACATAGGTTTGATGAAAATGTCAATTTTAATGTGTGGTTAGTGAGGTAAGAGTTCCTAAGCTTTCAAGACTCAGATAACTTTACATGGAAGAAAGGATTCCCAAATTAATTGCTTTCGTATGTCAATGTCCCCCAACATGCAACACAGATTTTCTATCTAACCAGTCAAGGTGAGGCAGGCAGAGTTCTCTTTAAAACAGCAAACTCTGGCACCAAATCTTTGTTTACAGCACAATAATATGAATTTCAGTTGCTTATTTTCTGTTCCTTATTTTCAGTGCTGCCTTGTGCTGTCCTCTTGTTTCTCACAGTGGTTTACGTGACAATCTATGAATAAGTGCAGAGAACTGATCTGGCTTTGAAAGAGAAAAAAAACCCAACAATCCCTGTAAATGCATGTTTGGCAGGATGTTTAGGCTGGAGCTGTTAACATCCCAGCTTGAGGTGAAAAAATATATAGACAATTGTGCAGCTGAGATGCTGGTTAGCAGCAGTGTGTCAGTAAGAATGAAGAGCAACAAGAATAAAATAAGTTCAGATACCAAAATGAACCACATTATGAAACCATGATTGAAAGTTTCTTAATTACATTTTCTGCAAGGAAAGCTCTTTGCATGGTAGTTAGAACAAATACCTGGTAGAAGGACTCTCGCAGAAGTGAGACAAGGAGAAACAAGGCAGTAAAGAAGAGCAAACCCATACACAAGAGTTTTTCATAAACTTTTTCTCATCAAAATGCTGTGGCACCTTCAGAATGGTGCCTGGAATCTCCTCCACATAAGTACATACTTTATCATATATTTTTTAGCTGATGAAATGTGATATTTCTAGAAATATGTGGCCCATCATGCAAATCCATCCTTAAGCAGTATTTGGGTTTTTTTTGTTTGTTTGGTTGGTTTTTTTAATGAGTCAGTTTTGACACGAAAAACCTTGAAAGTTCCTTCAAAGCCCTTAGGTTTGAATCATGCCAAGCTGATGTCCCTGTATGTTCATCACGTGTGAGCACTCTGCTAAAAATCCTGCTGCACTGATGGGATAAGGAAGCAGGGGTCTAGAGAAAAACAAAACCATAAAAAAATCCACAAGCAAAAACTTAAATCTACTGCAAACCTAAATTAAAACGGTGTTATGCTTGTTAGAAATGCTTCGTTTTGTTTACGCTCCATATTTTTTTAAAAAGTCACTCTGAAGGAGAAAGATTATTACTTACACATAGCTATTATCTTACAGAAGCCATAGAAACCAAGTGAACATGTACATGCATATGTGAGACAGTTACTTGAAAAGACAGGTGAGAGCCTTTTATTACATTAACTTTGAGTCTGCACAGAAATGATCCAGAAATAGAGAAGTACTTTCAAACCTGAGTCACAGTGCATCTCCATCATCCAATGGAGCAAGATGTGAAAAGTTTCCAACTCACTTCCAGGAAATACAGTAAAGTACGGAGACAATAGTTAAAATCCTGAAAGTACCACAGCCAAATAAATATAGCACTTCACCCTAGCAAATAAACCAGTCTGGCCATTTGTGTAACTACATACCCACTCCCAGTGCTGTAGAGTGTCTGACAGCGGGTGGTAGACTGTACAGTTCAGCACCCTACTGCACACAGCAGTGTAAACATGGCTCTGAGCTTCAATTTCCAGGCAAGCTAACTGCTTGCACAGATCTCTCTGTTTAACATGTAGCCATAGAGCTAAACACAGACAGTAATCATGTTCAATTACATTCTTTTACCAAAAAAGACAAAGAATAAGTCAAAATTCAGTCTTCTGAGGAAAACCTGTCGTTGTTCACAGGAGAACAATGAGACTAGAGTGAAACCCATAAACACTGTTTACTAAGTAAGAAATTTGTAAGGAACCAGAGAGTGGCACCAAGTGAGAGTGGACAAATTCCTCAAGATGTTTCCTCTGAAATATTTGGTCTAAAATTCCCCTGAAATTTGGTCCTCAGGCTGGCATTTGATTTGCATTACATCTCAGGGATTCTTAATAAGTTAAGATCTTCTATCTCGTAATTACAAATCACAAGTTCCCTCCTTTTTTTAAAACTTGCTCTCAAACTCATTTTGCGTAACTGGCGTTTCTGAGTCCACCCAACCAATATCTCCCACCCCACCGAATTCTGTATTAGCCCAATAAGTTCAATAACGTTCTAACCAAATCTTACTCTGTAGAGGACTAACTCTCAGGACCATTTGGTTCTGGTGATAACACTAGAGTCTCATGTAGCTCTTCTTAGAAGATTATGGCTACAACTGACACTTGCAGACAGACAGTATTAAACAATTTCCATGTGTTCTCCATCTCCATAATACTCGTGGCACTCCAACACCACCAATGTGGTAAAAAATAAAATAAAACAAAGAACACACTAGTTCTTTATAATGTTTTTGTGTAACATGACATTGTGTCCACTGTGGTTGCCATTGTCTATTTTAACCCTAGGCTCAAAACAGCATATGGAACACCATAAGGCATTTTCTTCCTCCTCAGTTTTATCACAGTCTTGACAGCCAAATTAGTATTGTGGCTATTTAAACAATGAAGCCATCTGTGAGGATGATGCCATATCAAAGAAAAAGTTTACTTTACTACAATACTTGTTCAATCTGCATCTAAAGGAGATTGTCTGCTATTATTGGTCTAAAAGATTATTTACTGGAAGCAACGGAAACGAGTTTAATACTGAAATTGTCCCAGAATTAATTAATTCCATGTTTGTTTCTGTACTACAAGTGTGCAAGGGGGGAAGAGTGATCTAAAAATCTGGAAAAAAAAAACCAAGTCTCTTCTACTCAAAATCACAGAAGAGTATGTGTTTCACTGGATATCATGCTGCACTTCCAGAGACTTCACATACATGTGAGTCACTAGATTAGGATAAATAGACACACTGACTACACTGTACACTAAAACTGAACAAAACTGAGGCCAGCTGGCACATTATTATTACACTTTCTGAGCCTGCAAAACAGGAGGGCTGCATCCAGATCGCCTGTTCAGAACAGCCACCAGGCTGTAGTAACTTCTGAGTCATTTCCAAGAATCATTCAGGAAAGTGCTACTTGGCCCAAGCAAAACTTGTGCTGTGATCCATCTAACAACAGTATGCTCCTGCCCATGTTCCGACAAGGTTTAATATCCTGGTGTAGATGAAGACACTGGGACAGTATTGATTGCTCACTGGTACCAGACAAGTAAGACAAAGAATAGCAGCAGCTACTGTGATAGATGAACACTAAACTTCGGATGGCTATGTGAACACTATCCTATTCTTTTGCTGTCCCTCAGAGAGCTCTTCACACCTGTTTTGCTTTAAATAGTTCTACGACACACCCCACAGGAAACAGAAAGAAGCACTAAGAAGATCAGCTTTCCCTTTACAATGATTATTTCAAGGGAGAAATTCTAAAGTTATCTCTGCTGCCACCTATGATGAAATGAGACAACTTTCTCATATGCAACCAAGGATTTTTTGCTTTGTTTTGTTCTCAACATATAGCTATCCACATCTGCTTGGATATAGAAACAAAAGACAATTAAAAATCAGTTAAAAGTCAACCCCACAGGATATGAAAGAATGAAGCAAGAAAAAAAATCTGCACTCTACTGATAGCAAGGATCATATCTACACAAATTCAAAAGATTTAAATAGATCAAATAGGCTTTTTTTTGTTGTTTTGTTTTGTTTTTGCTTTTTTTTGCCTTTTTTTTTTTTTCCCCAAAGGCTTTCATACAACTCTTGCCTGGAGGTTTTAGCCTGTTGAACCTATGGCCTTGTACGGGTTTCCAAAATTTGAAAGGCACACGTTCTCGCTGCATTGTTCCTCTAAGGTGCAGCCTGGCACATCAATTTGCTTCACGTAAACCCTGGGAGCGAAAGAGATTTTATGTATCTGTCTGTTAATACTAACTTATTAAATTTTCTCCCCAAAAAGCAGTTCTGTAATCTGCCAGCTGTTAAATGACAGAGAAGTGAAAGCTTTATGTGCATTCAGTAATGACAGCAGCTCCTTCGCTAAACCAGTTTCCATTTATAAAGAGCTTGTCAAGGTGAGGGGTAACATCTCCAGAGACAAACATGCTCTGCCTTCATCTTCACCCACATTTTTAAAGTGGTTCCAAGGCTAGCTGTGAAATACCTCCCAAGAACATAAGAAATCTTTATGAAACCAACAAAATACTTCAAATTATTAAGTACCACCTCAGTATCTCCAATATGTGGCATTTACAGATATTAGAGATCTTCATGGTTTCTGACAGCTGGAAAATTAACTTTGGAGTTTGTTGGAATGTATTTTAGATGCTGAATGCTGAAGCAATAAAGGTATACTAATAACACTGTAAGAATTACTACACATTGAACCTCTCCTCAAAATATTTTCACTAAGAGCTAAAAAAATAGCTTATTAAATGCATTCTGCAAAAGCTATTCCTATAAAACATAAGCAGTGTTGTAGACAGTTCAAAAAATTGTATCTGACAGAAGTAGATAACAGCACAGACATTTTTCTTCGTCTTAGTGACATTCCAAAATCTGAAGGAAAATTACAGAATTTCATTCTCGTGCAATGATCTTATTGGCAAAATAAAAAAGCACGAAATAGCTTATGAGAAAATAACCATTTTGAGTCTTTGCATCTCCCAATTAATAATAAACTTTTTCCCAAAACAGTGAGGTGAAACCTCTAAATCTAGAGATTTAGAATTCTTATGGTTTTGTTGCCTTTTATTTGAAACAAATAAGTCACAATCCAGTGGCATACTTCTAGTCATGCTTAACTTTCATTGTGTTTACTCAAAAAATTCACAGTCATAAATTAACATTATATACAAACTAGATGTCTAAATCCAGCAAATAAAAATTGTAAGGGAATAAAGCTGTTAAAAAAATTATTAGAAATCAAGGGGGCATTTTTCTTCCAGTATTTCGATTTATCAAAACTCTGCTATCTGTGATGGTCTTTAATAATACTATACACCAAAGGTCTCCTTATGAAAGATACAGACTCCTTTTGGGCAAAATATTTCTGACATACTCCGGTACAAATAAAATACAACTGGACAGAGAAGCTAGTAATAAAAGTTGCAGTGGGTAGAGTACTTCAGGGCAGAGTTGTGCAGTCAAAATATTTTGTTGCAACTGATCCGTACACACCCCCAAATAAAGATGATTTAACACTAGTGAGTTTTAAAGTTTCTCTTGTAAGGGAGTTTGGGCATTTACAATGAAGACTTTTATCCAAAACCTCCTCAGAGCAGCTAAATTTAGTCATGGGCACAGAGTGCAACCCTTCCTACCAGCAAGCTGCCCATGATTCAGGTTTCAGTCTTGAGGCCCTGAGAACATCCCCTCTTCTGGGGTCTGGCTGCTGGGGCTTTGGGTCAGCTCTCTCCTTCCCTAAGGGACTTTGCCAGAATGATCCCACACAGCACTGGGGGCTGATGTCCCAGCCTGGCCCTGGACCTGTGCCCATCACCACTGCCCTGCCCAGCCAGCCTGGGGCTGGGCCTGTCCCTGGTTACCACCCTCAGGTCTGCCCTACTCCCCACGGCCCTTGTTGGTGAGGCCCCTGCCCCGGCTGGCCCTGCAGTACAGACAGCCCTTGCTGGGCCTTCACACCCACAGTAAAAGTCTCAGGAATAGATAAAATATCTTTTATTTGGTTTCTGGAAGTTGAGAATGCTTGTTCTATTTCTAGACAACATAGGTTGTTTCTTACAGTCAGGATGGTGGTTTACATGTAACACCGGACAACGTCAGCAATTCAATCTATAACTTTCACACCTGAAAAACTCTGAAGATATAAGTTACAAGACACAAATCCAAAGAAAAGCTTTGGTTTACAGAGCTTAAAGTACTGCTGGATGCAGCGCGTATATACTATGGATGTGCTTGTGGGAAAGGTAAAAAACAAAAACCAAAACAATTTTAAAAATCCACGCTTCTAGTCACTGTTTGTAGCTTCCAACATTTCCCATGTCATCCTTTAGATCATGGCACAAAGTATCCAGTATTTTTCCACACACCAAAGTGAGAAAAGCACCATTTTAGAATTAAGGAGGCAAGGCATCCAAGACCAATCTTCCATTTGACCAGCTGGTATAAATGGAAAGCATAAGGCTTGCTCAGCAAGATCCTGACCTGCAGAAGGGCTTCATATCAAAAAGTTAAACATCTTCGCAATTCTGACTTAGTTTAAACAGAAAATGTCATTTCTGTCCACAAATTTTGCCTGTTTTATACTCATAGACCACCACAAGTACAATGCTGCCACCATAACACATTTGGTATGGAAATGAGTAGGCAACATGCTGGGGGGTATTTACCTACTTCTTCCCAATATACACACACACACACTTCTTTTGGGAGCATGACACCCAACAGATAATCAAGTCAATATGTGAAGTAGAATGAGAAAAAAAAAGATACAATAAAATGGTGACAGTTTTGACAAAACTAAAAAAGGAAATCTGGAACGAGATGTTATTAGATCATTTCAGAAAAACACATATGCCTTGTGTCAATCAGAAATTACATATCAATCAGAATGGCATAAAGTGGGGTAAATGGCTGTTTATTAAACTGTAGAAATAGTGAAAAAGTACATTAATATTAAATGAAATCGTTAGCATGTAAGTAATACTTTGACCCAAACCTTTCTTAATATTAACTGTCTTTCCCCCCCCCCACAATCCCACCATACTTTTGATAACTTTGAGTATTTGTCCATCAGTTTACTATCAGCTACAGAGGATGTGGGCAAACAGAAGATCTGACTTATCTGCTGCAGTGAATAACATGTAATGGAAAAAATTTCTACTGTTTCACTATTTATAAAAATGAAATCTTTTTCCAGTTGTCAAACAGAAAGACTGTTGCTTTCAAGCACAGCAGTGAATGAATAATAAAGTAAGTAATAGCCACCTCAGTAACTGTAAGGGAGCACTCAGTAGAACTCAGAGACAATGAGGAGAGGGGCTACGCTGGACCTTGTTCTCACCAACAGGGAAGGGCTGGTGGGGAATGCGAAGCTCAAGGACAGCCTGGGATGCAATGACCATGAAGTGGTGGATTGAAAGATCCTTAGGGTGTGAGAACAGTGCAAAGCAAACTCCCTACCCTGGACTTCAGGAGAGCAGACTGGCCTCTTCAGGGGATCTGCTTGGTGGAGTACCATGGGATAAAGCCCCAGAGGGAAGCGGGGCCAAAGAAAGCAATCTGATCTAGTGGAATGTGTCCCTTGCCCATGGCATAGGGATTGGAACTAGATGATCTTTAAGGTCCTTTCCAACCCCAACCATTCTATGATTCTATGATCTTCTTGTGCTGACTTTTCTCAAAATATAAACTTGGTAAATCATGTTTTCTCCTTATAAAATGTAAAATTGTTAACCTAGCTCTTCCTGTGTTTTACATGGTACTAAGTAACCAAGGAAACTCACGATTTTTGCTAGCACTATGCAAACTAGCCTTACTCTATTAAAATTTACTATAAAGTTTAAAAGCATTTGATAGCTTAAACATTCACAGGAACTTAGTGTTGTAGATCACAGGTGGAAAGCTCATTTACCCATCAGTTTTACAGCTCCAAGCAAGGCAATGCCGCATAAAAGATACTTTGTCATTCCCTTGCCCTTCACACCAGGCTGATTCCCCTGCTATTGGGGGAGAAAGACATATGAGCTTTTTCAGCGTATAAGGCCACAGACAATTTTACGTAGATGGACGATGTGGACAGTTTCCTGTCTTATGTACTGAACACTGTTTACAGGTTTTAATTGCAGAATGTCACCTTGGTAATTACACCAATCTGTGATATACCTGCTTAGCTAAGGTTGTGCTAGTGATTTTTTTTCTTATTTGCTTTTTAAGTTAGACAACTAATTTTTCTGAGATCTCTTACCTTTTCATTTAAGTGAACAAGTAATCATTCAGACAAAATAATAGAAGTGAAGCAAAAAAACTCAAAAGATTTACGATAGTCCCCATAACTATTTAACTTTAGTACAAATCTAAAGGTTTTTTTGAAAGCCTTTTTCAAAGATTAGTGCTGAAATGTAATAATCCTAAAGCATTTTGTTATACACTACATTTTGTTAGAATTAGGGTAGAATAAGCCAAAGTGTCCAAGCCACAAGAGGTCTCACCCACAGCCACATGTTCATAAAGTCTGGGGCTGGTATTATCAGCTACCTGACCCTACAGCTAGGGAGCCAAGAGTTGTGGCATTTTTCACAGTATTAGTTTTTCTTCCCCATTTGTCTGCCTGGTCTGGGCAAAACACTGTGGAGTCAACAAACCACTGGTTTATAGTGTTAGGGATGCAGAAGGAACAGTAAGTGGGAAAAGGATTACACTTTCCAGTTATAGCCAGGCATTATTAGACGAGTTTAGATAAAAAACTTAAAATCCCATTTACCTCCCAATGTAGCAATGATACACTGCTTATGAGATATTTTAGTTTTCCCTTGGTTTTTTTTTAATTTGCATTTGCCTTACCTTTATCTTTATTTTGGCTGCTAATTGTTTAAATTACACAGCACAAAGATGACTTATTCCTACCTCTTTGTTCATCACCTTGTGTGAACAAAGTATTGCAATGCTCCCTGTGTGTAAAGAGCATTCAAGTTGAAAATAGTAATACAACGTCTAAATGCGTTGTTCACATTCACCAAAAGGGAAGAATATTCAACAGCAGTAAAGAATACCCCAACAGCAGTGGCAAGAGATGATCTATCATTAGTCTGCAACACATTTGAGGCCAGCGTGAAGGAAAGAAGGGGGGCTAAGTGCAAAATTATATGCATCATAGCCAACTTTAAGACAATGGAATAAGCTTGAAAACTAGGTTCTAGCACTTCAGTGAGTTGTATGTAAACATGATAGATTACCTCAATGTAGTCTGGTATCTACAAGCTAGCACTGCCTGTCCATATAATTACTGATGCATATGTATACTCACTGATGAACTTTTCAGCAGAGTATAGAAAGCACCCTGATTCTCCTGTGAGTTAGTTTGCAACCTGGAGCCCAGATTTGCTAGGGGAGGAGTGGGCAACACACTGGATGGGACATAGGGTACAGCACAAAAAAAACTCCAAAAAACAAAACCACAAAGCAGTGTCATTTTACCCTGGTGATTAATCATTCTTTTAGTTCAAATGCAATGTATTTGCATTTTTAGTTATATTTTCCAGCTACTGTTTTTTGTTAAAGTTATGCTAGTGTAAAAATTCTTCCATTTTTCCCCTCTCTGAAGGTACATTTACTTTCCTAATCAAATCTTTCCATCAGCTGCATCAGCAGTTGATGAGAAGAGCAACTGACAAACAATTTTCCCCAAGCTCACTTCGGCAATAAAATACCATTTCTCATTATCAATTTTTGGTGTCATTTTCTTTCCTCTTTCCCATTCCCAGGTTTCGTCTTCTTCAAAAATGAAAAAAAGAACCAGAGGAAGCTTCAGCATTTTTTTCTTTCATTAGAAATTCACACACTGCGCATCAAAATATGCTCGAATTACTTACTTAAGAAAGATAGGCTTTAGCTCTGATAGATGTAAGCATCAAGGGTGGAGGAAGATTGGAAGGAAATAATGAGATAATTCTTATAATTGTAAATTCATACCCAAGTAAATAGACATCTCTTTTTACTCCAGAATTTTCAATATTTTGTATTTTTTCTGTATGAATTAGAAGTTACACAACTGTAACCACCAGGCAGAGTAACAACCCCTGCAGTTCATGGGGAATATAGACTGGAGCTGCGGAATTTCCCATTAAAAATCTTACACTGCTTTAAAAAGGGGCTGATCATTGGTTTTCCTGGAATACAGACAGGAGCACAATGGAACCCGCAATATAGTATTACTGACAAAGGATTTGAAACAATTAACTATGGATAGAATGTGCAATTCTCAAGAAAGCTCATACCAATAAATATAAATGAAGTGTAAGTTCACTGTTACTCTCAAGGAAAGATGCTAAAGGTGCTTAAAGTCAGAAAAATAGTCATTTAGGAATTCTGACACCCTAGATTGGAGTCATTTTATAGATGGATACTGACTGAAGACCAAGGGACATAATTTGTGCCTATTTTCTATCTTCACAAAAAATCTGGATAATTAACATTCATCAACAACCATTTTTTACTCCTCCCATGCACGTGGGAAATAAGTGCAAGGCATTGGTTCCACTGTTTCTCAGTCCTAAATACACCAAAACAGTCTGAGGATATACATCTGAAAATAATCCAGTTCTTTGTTCACCATGTCTCTGGGGATTTGAAAAGAAGGTAATTTATCCATCTCAGGAAAGACAACATTCCTCCAGGCTGCTGATAATGAAACTACTTGGTGTCTCTACTCCTTAGAGAGTATTTTTCATGCTATTACTATTAAAGAAAAACAACCAAACATACCTCAGAATAGCTTTTTAGAATGCATCACTAAACCCGAGTAAAATTGATAGGAAAGAAAACACTCCTATGCTAGAGAGAGTAAGCATGATATAAAATTTAATTGGATATCAGAATAAGCTTGCATTGTGCATTTCTTTATTATAAGTGCTATATATTATAAATAAATGCACTATGCAAATTATATGTTACAGTTTCATTTCTATACATCATTAGAAAGCTATTTGCCTTTACTAAGTGGTATCAAGATCAGACAGAATGAGAGCAAAGACCAGAAAAAAATCAGAACAGTTTAAAAGAGATGGTTGAGAGCAAGAAATATGTCCCAGTAAGGACTCCCTCCCCTACACTTATCATTTTGCATTTAAGGTTGAAAATACTGCATGTTCCTTCAAAGACTACGCCATGATTTCTTAAATATTTTGCTGTTATATAATACCCAAGAGTGAAATCTTAATACAAAGGTGAATATCCCACTGATTTCAATGAGGAGAAGGATTTAATTCCAGGGTATTTCACTCTGCAACAGAATTACTTGACAGCTCTACAATCTACAGAGAAGTTCCCTTTGCATACTAACAGAGCATCCAATTAAGCTGTGAAAAACAAAAAGTTTCAGTATAGTTCTTGTAATCTAAAAGAGATCATTAAAGAACTTCTGAGGCATGCAGAGATACAAATTAGCAAAAGAAAAGGATGTTAACAAGGCCAACACTATACAGATAAAGCACAAGCCACGTATTTAGCAAGAATTTGATCTAACTCCTCAGCAGATCATAATTGTGGTAAAAAAGGCATACGCACTGCTAATTATAAAAGTTGATGAAGTACTGTAAGCTTTAAAGTAAAATAAGAATGTATTGTAGAAAAATAAGTCATTACGGAGAAATCCCCCACATATAATTTAATTTAAAAATAATTTAAATCTATGTCAATTAAAGACACAATTAGAACAAAAAACATCTGTACAGTAATTTCTACTCAAGCCATGGTAAATGAATGAGAACTTTAGTCGCATACTGGGTTTGGCTGGGACAGAGTTAAATTTCTTCATAGCAGCTGCCATGATGCTGTTGATAACACAGGGATGTTTTAGCTACTCCTAAGCCATGCTTGCACAGCATCAAGGCCCTCTCTCTTGCTCACCCCACTCCACCAGTGAGTAGGATGGGAGTGCACAAGGAGCTGGGAGCAGACACAGACTAGGACAGCTGACCCCAGCTGACCAAAGGGATATTACATACCATATGGCATCATGTTCAGCAATAAAAGCTGGGGAAAGGTGGAGAAACACAAACATGACCTGGTATTTGTCTTCCCCAGTAGCTGTTACGTGTGATGGAGCCCTGCTTTCCTGCAGATGGGTGAACACCTGCCTGCTGATGGGAAGCAGTGAATTAATTCCTTGTTTTTCTTCACATGCATGCACAGCTTTTGCTTTATTTATTAAACTGATGTTATCTCAACATGTAAGTTTTCTCACTTTTCCCCTTCTGATTCTCTCCCCCAATCCCACTGGGGGGATTGAGTGAGGAGCTGGGTGGGGCTCAGCTGTTGTCTGGGGCTAACGCACAACAAGGAGTCATCTATGAAGTTTTCTCTGACTACTTACTCTCTCAATCAGAAAAACGGCCCAAGCCTAAATATTATTTTTTTCCAACAGAATTCCCCATGACAGAATAAAACAAAGAAGGAGCTTTCTTGGCATGCCATTTCTAATCAGCACATGGTATTGCCTTGCTTTTGATCCCTCTGAGCATCAACTTAAACCTCCCTAACTTGACTGCATTGCAATTAACCCAGAAACAGAGAGACATACTAAAGGATATCTCTCACTAAGGAAGAATTAACAAAACTGAAGCGAGACCTAGAGTAATTACACAGAAAGAGCAGGCTATGTTCAAAACTAAAGAGAAGTCTGTGTGGAATTACATACACTTTTGGAAAGGGCAATCAGATCAAGGTGTCTAGGTATATTCCTTCCTTTAGGGATTACTAGAGTGCTAGTTGCAACAACAGAAATAGGTACAGTTGAACAAATTTTACTAAATAAATAAGAGCTTTTCACAATTAAAGTCTTACACAGGATTTGAGAAAAGTCTTTTATACCCATATACTTATCTTTTTCCCCCCACACTAGAAGCAGGAAATGCATAAAGAATGAATGACTACTGCTTGGCCTTGATTTTATTAAATATTTAATTTTAGTGACCTGCTTTTATTTATATTAAAATCTATCACACAGCAGTTTCCTTTATATCATAGTATATTTATATAGGGAAGTCTTGGATATTCTGGTTTTGTTATAAGTTCATATGTAAATTATATGAACATGCAAACTATGTAAAACTTACCATTTAGTCATGAAATCAAGTACCAAAATGAAAAAAGCAATATATGTTAATGATAAAAATGGGTCTTGCTCACCACTGCAGTCTTTTAAGTTCACACTATAACCCTGCTATATATACAATGTGAATTGTGTTTGAAATTTAAAACCAACTTTTTCTTATAATCACCAGCTTGCAGCTACAATTCCCTTTTCTTCTCAGCAACTGCACATGCAGTTTATAACATTCTCAAAACAAGAAAAAGATAAGTTGGACTTCCTATTTCTATTGTTTGCACAGAACCTTGCTGAAAACAGAAATGGAGCTGTAAAGATAGACTGGAGGTTCTCCTGCGAAAAATTTCCATATCACAAACTTTTAACAAATGCAGGACTACTTTGCATGGGAATACTGCTTGTTTGATGGCTCACTACTCTACTTTGTCATGAGAAAGAACACTGCTTGGCTTGCGCACTGTACTTTCCCAGATGTTTTGGAACAGGATTAAGATAGTACTGCAAACCACCAGAAAAATAAAAATAACTTGTCAAATACCTTATTTTGGAAAAATTTACTAGTTTCCAAATACGTACAAAACTGCCCCATCTATGCAGCATGGCATCTTTCTCCTTCACTTCCCTAACCTAATGCACAAACCAGGCATTCCTGTGCATATGCCCTTGGAGGGGCTGATGAGAACGTTCTAACAATGTCATAGTGCAACAGGGCTTTAAACAAAATGTGTGTTTTATTTTTCCCTATGTACCTTAGTGAAAGAATCTTAAACTACAGAATTCTACTTATCCAGAGACAGACACTTTCAGGAAGTTAAATCCTCCAACTTCAAGCTCCTCTTCAGTTGGAGTGAATTCAATTTTACTGCCTTAGTTATTCATTTAGCCTTTATTGGGATAAAGATAATTGCATCTCTTCCTGCTAAATCACTGTCACATGGCAGAAACAAACGCAGAAGTAATACAGGAAGAAAAGAGAGAGCACCAGAAGCATGGCTCTAAAGCTTACCTAGCTGTGCAGTCTCTCCTTTGCTTTTTGTTTGTTTTTAAACAATTTTTCAGACACAGCAGAGATCCCTAACAGCTAATCGAGAAAAACAGTCTGAAGAACTTCAGACACATACAGCAAGGTGCAAATTGTTATTTTATTTACGGTAGCAGAAAAGCATAGGTGAAGTCACTTTCATTTGAAAGAAAAAGAGCAAGTCTTGATTGCACTTTAGAAATAAAGATCTCTTCATTGGGGTGAAGACTCTGCACCCCAGATGAACTCAGGTGTCTCAGTCCCATTTAAGAGCCGTTACACACATTCTGTACTTTCTCAGGGCTTTCTGGGGGCTATTTCATCTATGTATCCTGACAGCATGGGATTTAAATCTCATGCTGATATGTTCACCTTTCCTCATGCTCTGTCTGGAGGTTAGGATCCAAAAATCATTCACAACAGATCCATAACCTATTTGTACACAGAAGTCCTCTAGAGGATCTAGCCTGAACTGTATGCTGGCTCAAAAGCAAGCCCATTTCAGGCAAGTGTTTTTGCAAAAGCTTCACAACATCTCCACAGGTATATGCTGCCCCTTCATCTCAGGGCACCTTCTTGTGGCAGTGCTGCTGCAACCCCCACAGTCCCAAATGGCACCTGACTGCTCATCACCACACAGTCCACTTCAGATTACAAATGACTCACAGTCTTTCAAGAGTCAGCACTGTTCTCCGACTCGTTCCTCATTGAAATGTCCTTCCTTACAATGTACTCCAACTTATTTGGGGGTTAGGGTTCCTCCTCCTCCTTTTTTTTTTTTTGTTTAAATGGAAATTAATGTATGTAAGATATTGATATAGATAAAATTTGAGGGAATTCAGAAGTTTAACTAATTTTACAGCTGTATACTCAAATCCTGTCTCACAGGTGTCTGAGCCTCTCCTGAATTTCTTGAAACCAGTTTAGTCTTCAATTCCATTCCTGTAGCCTATTCTTCACTGCCAGGAGACTGATCTCTACAAATCCAATTACAGAGCCAGCGTGTTTGTTTATAGTGAGAGGTCCAAATAAGCACACAGCTTCTCTTTTAGAAGTTTTATATCAACAGCATTGAATATTGATAAAATGTGTTTCACTCACTTAATGAAGCAGCAGTATATTTCATTATTGCAGTTTATACTTTTGAGACCAAAAGCTCTTTCTCCTGATCTTATATTCACAAACTTCTAATTGCATATTACAGAGGGAATAGCAGCAGCAAAGATACATTTTATTTCCTCCCTCAATATGAGGCCCATACAAGAGCATTATACTTTCTTCTGCACCTGCTCTTGAGGTCGGACATTGGTAATTTAATGTGCTAACCCCACTGAAGCTGGCTCAGATTGTTTCTGTCACAACATGTTTAAAGAGCTCCATGGTCAATCCCGTGCTGATATGAGAAGTGTCAGTCATGTATTGGTATTCTTTGCTGAACAGATGACTGACACTGAGAAGTTTCAACTGCTCAAAGTGTCAGCTCTTCAGGAGGCTACGACGCTATCTTTGCCAGCATACAGATTATCTTAATGTTTACATTTTCAACTTTCAGCTCTGTTTTTATTTTATTTTACTACTGAGTAACACCAAAGTAATTGTTTGGACCATTTGAAAAAAAGCAAAACAAACAAAACAAAGCTTGTAAAATCTTACAGTATCTCTGAGTTCTGCGAAAAACAAGATGGATCATTTAAAATTCAGTGCAGTTTAATTTTGTGACTGTAACAAAAAATGAAGGTTTTTAATCACTCAAAAACGAAATCTATTCCCTGGTTCCAGGTTGGACTCTGTGGTTTCCATCAAAGTAGTAAATAGATACTTTCTAACCTTCCTATTTTCAAACAGCTGTTTTAACCAGAATGACTGAACATTTTTTGTCTTTTTTTTATCTTCCACTTTTACAGTACACAAAAGATATAATGTTAAGGGATGTTGTAAATTGCTGCTCCCTCCAGCAGCTCCATGACCTGGGGGTTCCTCTGTCCTGGAGTGATGGACATGGCTGCCACTTTCCCTTTTGCAGGTCCAACCAGCAGGAAAGCCAAGTGCCTATCCCCAGCCACAGGCAAAAAACCCCACCAGGGCCTGCCACAGGGAAGGTGTCCATAGCCCAGCAGCACCCAGCCTAACACTATCAGCACACACGTAAGCACAGAGAGCCTCATCTCCTCCTCCTCTTTGGCTGCCAGAGACAGGAGGTCACTTGTGTAGGCACACATGACAGTCTCCGACCCCGCAAGTCCCCACCTCTCGAGCTGGTCCAGCCTAGTGCTCACTGCCAACAGACACACACTCGTCCCAAAGGCATCTCATGCCTGCAGGTGCCCCCAAACACCTGCACATTCCTTCCATCCTCCTAATACCCCTGCCCAGACCTGGGACCTCCCACTCACTGATTAATTCAGCTTGGAGTTTTGTGGCAAATACGCATGAACACCTGGTTTAGGGGTGATACAGATGCTCACTGCCCCTGTAGCCGGAACCAGGCACATGTGTGATCCATGGTCCCACCCAAGCCACCGGCACTGAGCCCTTCACTTGTTCTGGTCCCTCCAGTAGCCAGTTTTTGGGACACACACCATTCCACCCCAGCAACTGGAAGACCCCTGTTCACCCAGTTCCTGGCACCATAGTCCAGGGGTACCTACATCCCAGCTCTGAGTCCAGTAGCTGGCAACCAGTCCACTCGCAGCAGTGCCCCCAGTAGCTGTCATTCAACCACAGAGGATGGAGAGTGAGATCACGCAGAGAGTTAAGAGAGTCTGTAAATAAGACAAGACAGCCTGTGATGATCAGGCACAGGGCTTGGTCAGACAAGTGCACTGACCAGACCCATTTTACGGAAGACCAGCTCTTTTATACCCTCTCTGCCTGCCCCAGCTTTGTTCCTCACCAATTCCCTTCCCCTAAACATTCCTTTGTAAACTCTGCATAGTTGCTCAGGCCACCCCTGAATATCCCAAATCCTCATGTTCCTTGTTTCCCCCTTCTTATGAGTCACCAAGTCCAGGTGGCCCTCTCCAAAGCTCTGCCTGCATTTTTTCTCATGGCCCATGAAAGACTTTCAGTCTTGGGCAGTCTCCCCTTGTCTCCTCAAGCGGGGTCTTTGTGTTCCTGTTATCACTCTCCCCTTCAGCATCAAAAAGATCCTTGATCATATAAGCTCAGTGAAGTTGACATTCCTATCTTCCACATACCCTTACATACAGGACATAAGTCTTGTTATCTATCTATATATTAATGCAATATCTAGAGCATGATTTTTTTTGGTGAAGATCTGAAAACACTTTAACCCACAAGTTGTTATAAAGACCAGCACCCATTTCTTAGAAATTGTATGTCAGACTTCTAATGGCTGCTTACCCAACATTTGCACCGCAGATTTTTTAGCTCCTTCACATACTTTAGATGTTATTTCAATTCTTCATTCTCTCATAGCTTTATTATAACACTAATCAGAAAGCATGGGAGAATATTAAGTTAAGGATTATCGAAGTGTTTTCCAATACTACTAGGGCTATATATACAAGTAAATTAAGCATGCCAGAGCTTATTTTTTATGGCCCTTAAGCTAAGCAGCACAATATAAAAAAAGATTATAACCAACAAACTGCCTCTGAAGTGCTCTTTTGAACTGTGCCAGGAATTATTTGACTGGAGCCAGAAATCACACGAGGGACTATTGCATCACTCTAACTGTACAGACAATCAAGTCTCAGTACCAAGGTCTCTGTACCATTTAATTCACTGTTAGTGAAATAAACCCTAGGTGTTCATCTTCAGGCAGTAACTATCTTCTACAAACACAGGCTCTGGACAGTCATTCTGCTATACATACTTTATTCATCCTTTACCCTGCTGCACATACTTAAACATAAAGAACTGTAAATATCTGTATATAAATAATTTAAGTAGCACATAAATTAATTTACTTTTTGAAGTTTGTCTTATTATTATGCTAATCACAGCCAAAGATGACTGCACCCTCAGCAAGTTTGCCGATGACACCAAGCTGTGTGGTGTGGTTGACAGGCTGGAGGGAAGGGATACCATTCAGAAGGACAGGCTTGAGAGGCGGGCTTGTGCAAACCTCATGAAGTTCAACAAGGCCAAGTGCAAGATCCTGCACAAGGGTCGGGGCAACCTCAAGCACAAATACAGGATGGGAGAAGAATGGAAGATGGTAAAGCCCTGAAGGGAAGGACTTGAGGGTACTGTTTGATGAGAAGCTGAACGTGAGCCGGCAGTGTGCACTTGGAGCCCAGAAAGCCAACCGTGTCCTGGGCTGCATCAAAACAAGTGTGACCAGCAGGTCAAGGGAGGTGATTCTCCCCATCTACTCCGCTCTCGTGAGACCCTACCTGGAGTACTGTTCTCACCTCTGGAGTCCTCAGCACAGGAAGTACATGGACCTGTTCAAACAGGTTCAGAGGGCCATAAAGACGATCAGAGGGCTGGAGCACCTCCCCTATGAGGACAGGCTGAGAGAGTTGGAGCTGGTTAGCCTGGAGAAGAGAAGGCTCTCTAGGCTAGAGACCTAGAAGGGAAGACCTTGGAGCAGCCTTCCAGTACTTAAAGGGGGCTACAGGAGAGATGGGGAGGGACTCTATTAGGGAGTGTAGTGACAGGATGAGTGGTAACAATTTTAAGCTGAAAGAGAGCAGATTTAAATTATATAACAGGAAGACATTTTTTACTGTGTGGGTGGTGAGACATTGGAACAGGTTTCCCAGGGAAGTTATGGATGCCCCATCCCTGGAGGTGTTCAGGGCCAGGCTGGATGAGGCTTTGAGCAACCTGGGCTAGTGGAAGGTGTCGTAAATAAGGTCCTTCTAGTGGAAGGGGTTGGAAATAAGGTCCAACAACCCAAACCATTCTATGATTCTATATGATTCTATGAAAGATAGGGAAAAAGATACAGTAAACCTTGCTAATAATAATTTGTTATATTTTATAAGTAATTCCTGTGGTTTGAAGTAGCTCTAACACTTGTATAGCTGCAGAATTACTTTATTTTACAGAAGAGGCACAATTTTGTTAATAAGAAGTTTGTTCAGGGAAGCTCAATCATTTCTGACCTTTCCACCACTCTTGGGGTATGTCATCTACTGCCACAAGATGCAATGACATTAATACACCTGCTTGTTATATTTAAACCAACATCCTCCTCACTCAGGGCAAAATAATATTATACACTTGGGCCAAAACTAGGAAAGAACTGCAGTACATAGTGTTCCTTTAAGGAAAAGCATTTCCAGGAATCACAAGTTTTGCTTGCCTGAAGACAGTTGTTGAACTATCTGACTACCGTTTTCATCAGCTATGCAAAGCTCTTCAGCTTTAATGGAGACTTAAATCTTCCACTTAAAAAATGCACATGCTGAAATAAGAGAAATAAGTATTATTGCAATTATTTTCAAAAGGCCTTTGCCAGTACCTACTGCATATATCATGATCAATTACAGCACAGTAACTCTACTGTCACTTTTAATCCTTTCCGGCCATCACAGCCTGAACGCCTCATCAGAATCAGCCCACACTGATCATATACTACCGTCACTTATTCTTCTCTCCTCACACACAAAGCCACCAGTTCACCTTCAATAAACAAAAGCAGCTACATGCTCAGGCCTGTCCTCATTGCCTGCTTCAAGCCTCCACATATGAAGCTTAAAATTAAATTAGACTTCCGTCCTTCCCATTTATCATATTGTTCCTTCTGCAGACTTAAAAAGTCTTTTTCACCCACTGGCTCAGCTGTGCCTGAGGAGGAACAGGGCCTAGGGTGAAAGGGGGTGGTTTACAATTTTGGAGCAGGTATTTCTGATCATGCACATCTATCAGCTATATTCTGATGTATGGCAGAACTCTGCGATGTTGTTTCTCTTCCTTTTAAAGGTTTGTTTTGTTGTTTGCTTTTTTTTTTCATTTTTTAATATAGTAATTTGTGTGCTGTTCTTGAAGGTTAACTCATCAATCCCCACTAAATGATTTGTGGCAGACAACGATGTTTCATTTGTTTGGTTGTGGTTTCAGAAGTCTGTGGCTATTCAGCAGGCTGCTGGCATGATGCCTTGCTGCACTTTGTTCTCTGGAATTTAAAAAAAAAAAAAAAAAAAAAAGAAATTGCTGAAGTGTTCTCAGGAAAATACCAGGCTCAACAGGAAGCAGCTTCTAGGGAGTGGACAAAGATTGGGAGGCAACAAGCAGACACTTGTCTGCAAGACAAGTGGGAACTGAGAAACTCCTGAGATAACAAGGAAGCAGAGTGGAGGAGAGAAGTTTGATTTCACACCTTTTATTTCCATTTGCTTCACCCCACAGACCTGGTTATTGTATCCTAATTTGCTTCTAATAAACCGAACTTCAGAGCTAAGAAGCTAAATAGCTTTTTTTAGTCACTGTTTTTAAGGAAAACTGAGGCATTCCTCTCTCCAGACTGTGCCCAGCATACAAATATCTAACATGATGTCACATCATATGCTTCTCCACTAGAAATAATAATGTAAAGGTAAAATTTCAAATGAACAATGTAGAAATGATAAACCTTCAAGCATATGCAGGTCATAATAGACTGTATCTGAGTTTCTTTGGTTTAGAGAGATATATTTTAAAGATCTTTGCAGCATCTTAATTAGTATGTTAATTTTCCATTGCATTTCCATTACAATCACACACAGCAGAAAACTCTATTAATTGCTTCTGCAATTTTTCTGTATTGCACTGACTCAGGCACTAACATATAGACATTCATACTGCTAACTTGTTAACATGCTCCCTGCTAGGGTTTTGACCCTAGTACCATCCCAGGCACTGAAGCTACCTTTATACCAGAAGGTATGGAGGGTAACCTGGTCCCGGAGCCAGGTCTCTGCACTGTGTATGTGGCAAGACCACAAATTCCTTTGACTCCAGGGCAGAAGCATCCAGACTGCCTGCTGGGAGCAGATCCCAGCCCATTGGATTTCCAGTCTGTGCTTTGGGCATTGTCTGGAAGAGTGCTATGACAGAACTATGCCAGGGATGACTGCAGTAATTTAACAGCCTAGGTGACCGAGTTCCATGCCTTGGCAATATCACCTTTTAATTTACTGGTATAGATGCATTCTTCTTGGACATAGCTCAGTGGATCGTGAGAGACTCTCCCCAGCAGGCAGCCTGTGTGTGAGTCCTGCCTGCTAGAGGGAGATTACAGTTTAGCTGTATATCACGGTGTGAGCCATGACACGCCACTTGTCCTCGAGGCCATAAGAGGTACCCTGGCCTGATTAATTTTATGGTATACACATAGCCTTTAAAGTCCATGGGATTTCTTTTTGCTATATTTAATAACCCTTGAAATTGAAGAAAAAATGAGCTCTGAAATATTATATTTCAGTGAAGAGAAAAAAATATTAAAAAGAGTGACTTTTTTTAATAAAAACAAACACCTTATAAATACAATAGAAACTTGGAGACTTTAACAAATCAGAAATAATATAATTAGTCAGGTAAAGCTATTTTTAGTAATCATTGATCCTCAAATGAGCATCCTGACTATAAGATAAAATATGATAGAAATGGATCAGTCAGCAGACCATGCCTTCTTTGAGCTTCAAATTCTTTTAACTGGGAGTTTGCAATACTAGATTCATATGAGATTGTCACTACAAGCTAAAACTGATCAGCCATCCTAGGAGGAATGGGCTATAAAGTAATAAATATTGATAATGTTTTCGAACCAAGATAGCACTGGCTGAATTGTAATTACGGTCAAAAATTTCCAATGAGTGGATGTAGGGAACATAAAATTTAGTAGTGTATACAATGAACAAATATTGAAAGCTTATTCGGAGTAGTAATCCATCATTTGTGTCAAACATGACAGTGCAATCATGCAGTAAATGCATACTGTGTCAGATGCTACTGATTAAACAGACATGACTGCTGCTGAATCACTCGATTATGTTCCTCTCTATCCCATTTACTATTAATAACACATACAAATGCCTAAGAATAGAAAGAGTGAAGAATTGCAGTAAATACAAACAAGAATAGAAGGGTAAGCACATGAAAGTAAAGTGTCAGCATGAAAATAAGCATGAAAAGAAGACAAAGCTCAAAAACATAAAATTGATATGGTTGTAATGTGAAATGAGCCAGATTATCAGAAAAAAAATCCCACATTAATAACCTGTTGTAGAAGCTTATACTGTGCACTCCTTTTCACCACTTTTCCATTTATCTGCTGAACTTAAGTTTATGGTTCAGATTTCATTAAAATACAGGCATAATAGAATGCCCTTTTAAAATCAGACTTGTTCACTTGCTGAAATATGATTTAAAGACCCATACCTGCCTAACAACATATACTAGCAGGGTGTTAAGATGGTACCAGTGCCAAGATGCTTTTAAAAATTCACCAGGTTGTTGTGAATCTAACTTGCACAAAGATTGCTAAACAGTTCATAAAGTTCTGAATCTGTGCAGAGAAAAAAATATGCTCAAATTGGCAACGGTTTCTAAAATACATTCTTCAGCTTGGTGGGGTGGGGTGAGGAAGTGACCTTTAGCTACATTTTCTCATCTTAGCCCTTTAAGTGTCCTTTTTCAGGTGATGTGGAAAAAGAGACTAGATTGTTGCATTCCTGAGTCTTTGCACAGCTGATTCTCACAGCAGAGGTCCATAGACACTTCTGTCCTATACAGAGAGAACAAGGTATCCTTTAAATCATGCTTCTTGCAATAAGTATACTGAACTACTCATTAAGTTGAATACTGGGACTGGCATCAGCTTCTCAAAAACTCCATTTAGTTTCATATTAGAGAAAAATGTAAGACAGGCAAGAAAGCATCTGAGAAATCACTGAGAAAACCTGTTTTTTTTTCTTGCCAAATCCCAGTTTACATACAGAGGATACAGAAGGGAAAGTGAGAACAAACCTATTTGATGTTTCTTGTAGATGCCACCGTGACAGAGTATTTGGGTGCTGCTTGCCTCGACTGGTTTAGAGATGTACATTTCTGAAGCCAAATCAAAGTCCATAATTGTACATGCTTTTTTGGGGTTGTTTGTTTGATTGTCTGTTTGTTTAGTTTTGTGGGTTTTTTTTCTTTTTCTGGACAAGGCTCTTATTTCTGAGTGTGGTTTTCACAGAAGGAATTTACAGTGGTCTGTGGCCAGATATCTTTCTCCATGTATGCCTGTACTATGAAAGAACCACCCACCTAGTTTTCATTTGCCACAGGCACCACTAAACCTTTTCACTGATCTCTAACAGAGCTGATTAATGGGTTTGTTATAACTACTTCTGGAAAAAAAAAAAAAAGAAGGAAAACAAAATCTAAGCATCAGATTCAGATAATCTATTTAAGCTATGTAAACTTAAATAGGGTTTTTTTTGTTGTTTTTCAAGACTTAATTGAAATCTGAATCTGAGATGAAGTGCCTGTATCTCTTATGCTTCAATATGAGGCAAAAAGGGCAGTAACAGCAACAGCTGTGAGCAGCAGTTTTGAACCTGTCTGTGACAATGTGGAAGAGGATGGCTGCCCCTGATGTCACACACTGACACAGTCATGTAAATAAATTAACGGGTTATAAAGTAACAACAAAAAGCAGGCAATGCTGAAATTCATGAAACTGAATGGTAACGTGTTCATATATTTGGCTTTTCCTTTCCAGTACAATCAAATGCTGGTTTTAATAGAAGACTCGACTCTTCTGTAACAGTAGTGACTGCTGTTAGTCAAGATAAAGACAGGCAGAAATATTTTAAAAGAATCTTAGCTGGTATGTGATAGCACTACAGGTGGATGTTTGTGAAACTGAGGGTATTGTAGTCCATCTGTACAGAATTGCCACTTTAATGGAAACAACTTCCAAATTACAAGACATTGTGGCAGAAGAAATTGCATCACCTTTGAAAATCCCACAGTTTATGTATAATTTAGAACCCATTAGACAGAAAATGTAGTTTTCAGTCTGACGAATTTTCATTTGAGAAATCTTGTTGCATAATACTAGCACATATAGTAGCAGTGACCTAGCAAATAAAATGCTCCTGTTTAAAAACAGCAACCTTATGCTGGAATTTAATTCCTACGTGAACCACTCAGTAAAACCAAATTGTCATATCTCAAACATATCACAGAAATTATTTGTAATAATGATTAAATTTCAGTTCATCACTAAGAACTGAAACTGCTGGTGGAGATAAATTCAGTCCCAGAGCACTGCATTATGGACTGTTTGTTTGAGTCAAGAGCTTCCTAAAAGCCTCTTGAGGAACAGTTCAGACACTCTTTGTCTTCCTGTATGCATCTGTAAAGTCCTGCATCCCACATTAGCACAGTCAGATAGTCTGTGACACCAAAGAAAACAGGTCAACATGTATATGAGCAGAAAAAAGAACCAGAAGGGTCTTCAGGAAAGGTTCCAGGTCTTTGCAGTTGCCAATACCAGTGCAACCACGTTCCATTTAATCTGGAACAGTCCACAGAGCACTTCATGTGATCAAGTCTCTCGTAGACAACATCAGTAGTGACAAAAAAAGTAGTAGGCCATAGGGTGAGAGAAGAAAAGTTCAGGTATGTCCCTTTGCAATCTAATGTCGTGTTTAGCTAATATTTCCTCATGATGACAAGAGAGAGATCATGTGTTGCAGGAAAAGGCAAACAATTTCAGTATTCCCAGTTTTTCTTCATCCCATCCACTGTTAGCTCTCCTTTCCTGAGCACAGAGGAAGCTGTCTGTGTACTCAATAGGCTTTGCAACATCCCTAGAAACACCACACATCCCATTTTCAGCTGCCAAAAGTTTCCAGGGCTCCAAGTAGAGAAAATAAGAGACAAACCAAACAAAATCAACCAGCAAACCAAAGAGCTGAGAATAAGATGAAGCCACAGAAGGAAAGTATTCTGGTGTCAGCAGGTGAGGAGGAAAAGGTCTGAAGCACGGGGATTAATTAAAATATGGCACCAAAACACAGAATCAACAAATTTTAGTCCTTTTTCTGAAAATGTCTCCTGACCAAGCACCTGTGCATCACAAATGTCAATTTATTAACATTGATTTTATCCTTATCTTGTCACACAATCCAACAAACTGGCCTTACAAATCGTTATCCACTCCAGATAATATCTGTGCCCTTAACTGTTCATCCTCTTGTAGGATAGCCCATGTACCTCCTAAAACATGCTTTCTCCTCTATCTATAACCAAGTATTATTTTGGCTTGCACAATTATTTTCTTGGCTCTTCCAGTTTGCCATAATACTGGCTCTTTCCAGTAGCATGTGTGCATATTACTGTGTCTTCCCTTTCTGCTCTTCATCACCAATTATCTATTCCTTGGCAAAGTAATGCAGGTTGTTTTATCCTCCAAATACATTCACAGCTTTACCATAGTTAAAATCATCCAGTTAATAAATGTGGCCTCTATAATGCATAGTGTCATTGAATATTGCACATTTTCCTAAGGAGAAAAAATCTTTTTTCCTATGGCACTGAGGACAATTCTGGAGTATTTCAAACAGTAGTGTCAGGGATAGCAGTCAACAGCAGTGATAGCAGCTGCTCTCCAAAGAGTAAACTGATCCTGTATCAGTTCTTTTCAGAAAACAAGTTCCTTCAGAGTTTTCCTTCAGAACTAATGGGAAAACAAAGTATTCCTGAACCGAGTATTACCAAACACACCTCTACCCTGTATCAGAAGCTACCTAACCTATTTATATGGTGTGGTATTGCTAAGGGCTCTAGTGTATCTTAAGTACTTCCATGATTTAGGATTCTTCCCTAGCTCAGGATTCAAAAATAACAGCCCTTCCTTTTGTTGTCTTCAAAAAGGTGAAGGGGATCCTCACTGCTAAACCTGCAGGTTAGGAGACTGAGCACAGAGACCCTACTATACATCACGGTGCTTTTTTAATGTAACCAAGGGTAAGAAGTTGTACATACCAGGCTTTCAAAATTCTCCAAGGGGTCTTCAGAAAATCTACCTGGTGTATTTCCATATATTTAACCAGAGAGAAACTTTTACAAATTCCATCTAAGGTCACAAAAGAAAAAAAAAATCTCTAACTCACATATATCAGATTAGTTAATCCTAGCAGTGAAGAAATACCGTGCTTTCCTTTGGTGCTTTTTACTTCCAGTTTAAGATCTTTGGAACAGACAGATACGGAGAGAGAAGGGGGTGTATATTTAGGTCACGGTACAGACCTTACACAATGGAGTCCTGGTATAAGACAATAAAAATAAATGCTAAAATTGATACTGGCTCAGGGGGAATTGGGAGGGATGGGAGACATTTCTACTATTCTCGAAGTGTCTTTTCCCTTTCTAAAACCATTTTAAGTAGTGCGTTCTTTCTGTCGTGGTTTATAAAGCCACGGGGACAGTTTTTGTTAAACATCTGGTGGGCTGAGGCAGGGACAGGGAGGGTTTCACTCATCACTTAGGGTCATGGGGAAAAAACCCACACAATTTGGGAAGAACAAAAAAACCCAATTAAATTTATTAACTATTTATAACAAGAAGCAAGATACTGAGAGAAAGAAAACCACGTATTAAAAAGGCCCTTCTCCCCCACCACTCCCTTCTTCCCAAAGCCCAAAGGCTTTGTTCTGTACCTTCTCCCCCCAGCGGCGCAGGGGGGCAGGGAATGGGGGATGCAGTCAGTGCACCACTCCTTCCTCTTCAGGGGAGGCTCCTCACAGTCTTTCCCGGCTCCAGTGTGGGATCCCTTCTCATGGGAGAGTCTTTCTCAAACTGCTCCAGCATGAGTCCTTTTTCACACGAGGCCACAGTCCCCCGACAAGTGCCCGGCTTTGACATGGGCATCTCCAAAATTCCTATGTGGGGTCCTCCACGGCTGCATCTTCTCATGGGCTGCACCAAGGGACAAACCGTGCGTCACCATGGATCTTCACCATGCTGCAGGGGGAATGCCGACGGGAAAAACCTCCCTCTTTCTTGCTTCCCTTCTCTGACTGGAGTGGTGGTCTGTCCTCTCAAAATCTCGCTTCTCTCTCTGCCTCAGGTCTTCATTGCCTCCTGAGGAAACAGACTCTCAGGCGAGCCATGGCGGAGGCTTGGCTATGGCAGGTTGGTTCACAGAAGCCAGGCAGGCAGCTGGATGGCCGGACTGGCCCGCCCAAGCCGGGCCCTGCCCGGGGCTGCACCAACCCATTGTTCCGTGCCCCCTCTTCAATATGTTATTCGCAGAGGTGCCGACTGGCTGAGCCCTGGGCTGGGGTGGGGAAACTGCCAGCAGATCAGTGGTACTCCTTCTCCTGCTCTGCCGCCTCACCCCCCCCCCCCCATTGGTTACTAACCCCTTGGAGCCAGGGGTGGGGGGGAACCCTTAGCAGTTACTTACAGGAGCGACCACTGCAGACCCTCCCTTGGTGCCAGAGCAGACTTGGAGCTGGGGGCCGCCACTTACAGAAGCCATTACTGTGGTCCCTCCCTGCTACAAGACAAAACCCCACACAAAACCACAACACTTTCACAAACTGTTCTCTGTAAATCCCTTCCTACAAACCATGATCCTGACATCACAACTTATTTAAAAGCAACTATAAACTGAAAAAGTTTTTCTGTTGTCTGTGTCTGTACCTACAAGAAAAATAAATGAAAGCAGGAGCAATGTACTGTAATGTCAGTATTATGATTGTTTTAATAAACGATGCACTTGGAACAGTATAAATCATTTTCACCTGAATGACTCTCATGACAGCCCACTACAATATTCACTGATTGTAACAACCAACAGCAACCTTCATAAACAGTTATTTTCATAATGGACTCGTATTATTTTGTACTTTCTAGTTGTAGAATGGTTATCAAATTGTCTGAGGTCTTACTGGAAACAAACTGCCATACATCTGTGGTCACTTCTGGTCAATTCAATTGCGAATCATGAATCATGTGAGTGGGGCTTGTCCTGAGAATAGAAGGAAAACAAGGATACTGAGAGGCAAAACAGTGTATCTGTCCATTAAATGTTATTAGTAACTCACTCCCTAGAAAAGGCCGCCTGTACCCTTTGCCACACAACTTGTGGCAGTAGGGCTTCCTCACAGCAAAACCTCACCTAGCCTTGGGGTTGTGGCAGCAGAGGTTAGAGGTCCACAGCTATTCTCTCACAACAAGTTTAACTCATCTTAAAAGCTTTCTCCAGCTGGCTTATTAACTCTGACATGAGATTAAAGTGTGGTACAGAGAGTCATGGAGCCTATCTTTTGATAAAACATTCCTAAAAACACTCTAATGTCATTGTCCATTAATGCACAGTGAGGTTTTTGCTTCTGCTGAGATGGAGAGAGCACCACTATTTTATTTTTAAAGCTATGAAATTTAAAATATTTCTTCATCTATTTGGCTTCTGCAAAAGTATTTCCTTCATGTTGCTGGCTATAGTTACGTTACAGTGAGGCATATGACTAGAAAAATTAGTAAAAAAAAAATATTTTATTTACAGAGTTTTTCTCAATATAATTAGATAGAGAAACCACATGTAATAATTATGTATTCATTTTAGTAAATGTTTTGTACTCAAATGTGGTGTATAAGGAGTATTTTGCTTGTACAAGCCCACCCACGGTATGAAAAAGCCCTTCCTAACTAGTTGTGCAAGGGAATCGTGTTAACAGGCATCTTCTTGCTGACTAAACATGATCGCCCTAAAACAAGATGGAAAGCAGAACCTGTGGACGTATATGCCTTCCTGTACAAATCGGTGAGAGGCAGGAGTGGGCACATCGCAGATGACGAATTTATTTCTCTGTGTGACTGAGCTATGCAAACTGGTGTGTTTTGTAGAAGGCATTAGATATGCTCTGCTGGGATAGATCAGTAATAAACGATTCTCCCTTGAACTAAAAAGGCACCCAGAGATATCTGTAGGGAACAGGAATCATAAACACAAAAGGCAGCTAAAAAAGGACTTGCTGTTCTAAGAGATGGTCACCACAGAGAAGGTAGCTGGATATAAATTTATCTGACATTTGTAATTATAGAATTAATTATCACATAGGCATCTAACATGCAATATCCATAATCATATGCACTAAAATCACATATCATAGAATCATAGAATCATTAAGCTTGGAAAAGACCTCAAGGATCATCAAGTCCAACTGCCAACCAACACCACCTAACTCACTAAACCATGTCCCTAAGCACCACATCTACACGTTTCTTGAACACCTCCAGGGATGGTGACAACACCACTTCCCTAGGCAGCCTGTTCCAATGCCTGATCACTCGTTCAGCGAAGACAATTTTTCTAATATCCAGCCTAAACCTCCCTTGGCACAACTTGAGGCCATTTCCTCTTGTCCTGTCACTTGTTACTTTAGAGAAGAGGCCAGCACCCACCTCACTACAACCTCCTTTCAGGCAGTTGTAGAGAGTGATGAGGTCTCCTCTCAGCCTCCTCTTCTCCAGACTAAAGACCCCCAGCTCCCTCAGCCACTCCTCGTCAGACCTGTGCTCCGGACCCTTCACCAGCTTTGTTGCCCTTCTCTGGACCTGCTCCAGCACCTCAATGTCTTTCTTGTGGGGAGGGGCCCAAAACTGAACACAGCATTCAAGGCGCGGCCTCACCAGTGCCGAGTACAGGGGCACAATCACTGCCTTAGTCCTACTGGCCACACTATTGCTGATGCAGGCCAGGATGCCATTGGCCTTCTTGGCCACCTGGGCACACTGCTGGCTCATGTTCAGCCGGCTGTCGACCAGCACCCCCAGGTCCCTCTCTGCTGGGCAGCTTTCCAGCCACTGTCCCCCAAGCCTGCAGCATTGCAGGGGGTTGTTGTGACCAAAGTGCAAGACCCGGCACTTGGCTTTATTGAACCTCATACAATTGGCCTCAGCCCTTCAGTCCAGCCTGTCCAGATCCCTCTGCAAAGCCTTCCTGCCATCAAGGAGATCAACACACCCGCTCAATTTGGTGTCATCAGCAAACTTTCTGAGGGAGCACTCAATCCCTTCGTCGAAAAAAAATAAATAAATATATATAAACCAGAAAAAAGTATCTAGTGAATTCACACCCAAATGTATACCCTAAAGATGACCATCTAGCCACACTCAGATGATCTAAAAGGCATCTTAGCCTGCCTTTTCCAGCTATGCTGTGGTATTTACCATTTCCAATACCAGTATCTGAATTTTGCTTCCCAACCCCTTTTCAGTCATTTTAAGTTTTGCATCACCGCCTGGAAACAAGAGCCCATTCACACATGGGGCTATAACACAAGCAGAAAACATGTCCGGAGGTGGACAGCCCTCCATCAAAATGAAATTAAAGTGTTAGCACATTGCAGCTATCTGGAATGCTGAAGAAGGCTATCTCTGACTTAAATCAGGAATAATCACTTTGGACTCACAGCATTAGTAAAATGTATCCCCATTTAACCTTTTGGTAAAATGGTAACTGAAAAGTAACCTGCGATGGATTATTTCCTTCTGTCTAAACCCTCCATCTGAGTATCTTTCCCAGACACCAAACCCCACCACTGAGCTATCAAAAACTGAACACTTGCTTCCCTCAGATGGATCTGGAAGATATCACCAGGTTATACAACTGCATCTTCAATGAATACATCAGCAGATGGGAGTGAAGAGGAAGGCAGTGACGGGGATCAGTAAACAAATTTCAGCCTTTGCAACAACTGTCTGGAAGTCTCAGCTCCAGCATCCAAGTGCTAACAAGGCAGCACCTGCACAATGGATGGTCTGTGGCTATTACGC
Source organism: Pterocles orientalis (assembly GCA_011057875.1). Taxonomy (NCBI): domain Eukaryota; kingdom Metazoa; phylum Chordata; class Aves; order Pterocliformes; family Pteroclidae; genus Pterocles; species Pterocles orientalis. The sequence continues at coordinate 244,688 of WKFP01013358.1, read as the reverse complement.
TTATACTGGTTACTATTACTCTTCTCCATGATGTATTGCAAGGCTCTTGAATTAGTTTTGTTGGTTTGATAAAAGGATAGATCAGCACACTTAATCAGTATACATTCTCCACAATAAATCTCACTTCTCATGCTTTGATTTTATCTTACTAATATTACAAAGTTATTGTTGCAACTTGGTAATTTTATTCTCAGTTTGATACTGAAATTTTTCATAGGTTTGGAGATATAGAGTCCTTATTCATATTTTGAAGTAAAGAGGGTAGTTAGACTGGCCACATATTTCAGTTGTGCCAGGCAGAAAGAGACTTACCTCTTGTAAACCACAGAAATTTAGTGTCAGGAAATCAGGTGGAATAATTAAGGAGATAGAGCAGTCACAGCACTTTAACCAGCCTCGGCACATTTCAAAAACCCCTTTCTAGTTGTCTACAATTTGTTTTTAAACTTCTATTTCAATTGTCTTCCAAGGATAAAAGTATTTCCTTCTTTAATGATTCTTGGGAAAAAAATCTATGAAACTTTAAAAATACATTCCTATTGTATCGTTTGTGTTTATTTGACTCAGTGTACCTTGTGGCTTAACTTTGAACTCGTTCATAGTCCACTGAAGTTTCTTTTAAACCTGCTCTCTGAAATTCTCTTTTCATCTGCTTAACTCCTCTTGAGAGTGGTCTTACTTTAGCTGATTTATCCTTTGAATATAAGGGGAAAAAAGGCACTGATAACTTTTAGGAAGAATGTTAAAATTATGGTACTTTATATATAGACATGACCTATGCACATACAAAGATAGAGAAAAGCAGAGAAAATAGTGTTTGGTGCTGAATTGTGAAGGTGTAGGGCTGAATTATGTAATGAAGAAAAACATTCTAAAAATTTATTATTTAAAAAAATAAAAAGAAGCCAATCACTAGAAGCAATTATTGAAATTAATGTAAGAGACTTTTCCTGCTGGCCACTGAAATTACAGACACAAACCGATGTTTTTTTCTCTTCCATCCAGTTTTTTTTAAAACTGTGTAAAAGGAGCAAGAGCTATCCTTTACTAAGTCATTTATATGAAAAATGACAATAATCTGGGATTTCTGAAAAGCGTATCAATCACTCAAGTCTTGTCTCATAGCTAATGGCCTTTCCAGAAGCAGGAATAGCTACTTCTTGAGCTTACGCAGCATATCAAGTAATTCTGGGATACTAGCCATAACTGCAACTTTCAGGCTATACTTCCAAGCCACATCAGTTGCTCAAAATATTTAGGAAAACAGTTTAATTCTGTACCCCTCTTTTCAGTTAGAGTTTCACTTCTGCAAGAAGTTCTCAGTAGCTGCTGATTAAGATAGTTTAGTCTACAGTTGCAGACAATATAAAAGACCACTGCTTCATGGTCCTAGTCATCCTCATGAAATCCTACAAGCACTAAGGTCCTTTTTATATATTGTCCTGGACCACTAAGCGAATTACTATTCTAGTTTAGACAAAATTAAGAATTTAAAGGAAACTATCATAAATGGTCATATTCACAACAAAAACTTCTTCCATTTCTAAAGCACAGTGTATAGGAAATTATATGTATACATAGCATATGCATATAAAAAATGAAAGTGTTCTTTTAGTTATTGCCTCCCCACTTATTTGCATTAAGCTTCATTTCTTGGTTTGCTTGTAAGCGCTTGATGGGGTTTAAGGCGGCAACTGACTTCTCAAGCCTAACGTGGAATAGGACGTAAAGCTAACACTTCCTTCATCTTCTCTCTTAAATATACAATGTTTGGTGTTTTGCTTTGTTTTGTTTTGTGTTGTTTTGTTTTGTTTTAATTTAAAGCTGGCTACACAGACTTGAACCAAGCATCAAGGATCATTCCCTGAAGACTAAGTAGCAAGAATTAAAGACATACTGTTATCCTCAAAGTTTCTTACTGAATAGATATAGCTAGTGCCACTTCATTTTTGGATCAAGCTCCAAACATTCAAGTGATTTATTGTTCTGGCAGCTAGGACCAACTTGTCATTCTGGCACCAAGAGAAGTTCTGCCATTACCTTCAAAAGTGGCAGGAGATCAAGCTTTTTTATTATCTTAAACACACAAGAAACTGAGTTTGAAACTGTAATACTTTAGAAAGCAAAAAAAAACATTTCCCTGGCACTAATAAAGTACTTTTGTGTTCAAGGGGATTGCTCTCTGCAATTTGATATACTTAGAATGTTTCTTCATTTACTCTGTTAATCCAAATTTTTAGAGGTTTTCTTGCTCTTCATATCAGTAACAGATTTGGATCAAAACAGTTTTCATTTAAAAATTCTACTGGCTCTGAAAAAAATAGAGATAAGTGTCTGCTTAAGCTGATTTGATCTGTATTTTCTTTAGGATGGTTGTCTTTTGTTCTTTTATTTCCCTTTATTTCCCCTGCAAAGAAATATTTCCACTTAGTGTTCTTATGACTTTTCCCTCAACTTTAAAATATTAAACTCAAATTAACTAAAACTGTGTAATAATAAAATATACTCCTTTCAATTCTCATCAGTTTTTTTTACATATATAGCACTTCAGAGATTCCTAAAGTAGCTGCAAAGTATTCCCTTGCTTTTCCTCAGAGCACATTAGTTTTGCTAGGTTGCACCTCTGGCTTGCTATATCCATGTTTCAGGTCTGAGTGAGAAATTACAAAATCTGATACATTAAACCTCATATATGTGCTGTTTATATTCCATCTAAAAAAAGCACAGTAACAAAAAAGAATGATTGTGTTAATACGTAACAAATCCCCTCTACCAGTACCAAAAAGCCTGTATTATAAAGAAAAAAAATTTAATACTCTGTAAGAAATATAGAATAAAAATAGTATCAAACATCAATGTTGAGAGAAGGTAAGGTTTTGGGTTTTGTTTTTTATTCTTTTTTATTATGCTCTGATCTGTATTACACTTGAATTAATGTGTAATTAGGTTCCTAACCTGCCTAGTATGGCCTTTGGTCTCCCTAAACAAGATTTATATTGCAGTCTGCTGTGCACTTAACCTGGAAAAGCAGGCGGCAGATCTTCACGATTGCTACCTTTTCACTTTTGTGCTACTTTTTGTACTATGCCAAGACTAGAATTTGGGCAGCTGCACTCCAGCCAAGAGAGGGTCTCTCATTTAGCTTTTAGCTGGAAAAATAGTGTTCATTTTTTGCTGGTATCTGGTTTCAGACAGTGGTTCACCAATTCAGTTTCTTTTGACTAACTGACTTCGACTAATTTCTTCAGTTGACTAACACATGTGGTGGAAAAAAGAGTGATGTACTGCAAAAGGAAATCTGAATAATTTTCATGCTTTTTCTACTGTTCCTCTGAGTAAACTGGCTTCTTTTACATCTCAGTAGGTTCATATTGGCCCTGATACATAAGTGGGTGTAAATAATAATAATTTTAAATATATTCTTTTTCATAAATAAGTTTCTTATTTATCCAAAATTGAGAAATTACCTAGTTCTCTTGTGCTCCTAGATTATCTCTTTTACTCATACTTAATGGAATATGTCAATTAACTAGTCCATTAAAAGCATTGCTTACAAAAGCATCATGAATACACAGCAGAAGAAATTAAAGCAAAAATGTGCAATATTCACAGAGCAATGTAAGGAACAAAATTTCCAGATCCTGCTATAAGGAAAGTAAAGCTTTTATGTATATTTCGAAAATAAGGATTATGAGACAAATTACACCTAACTGTTAATGAGTATTCATTCCACCTAAGTCTGTAGCTGCTTATTGGCATAGAGAACTCAAAGGGGTTTTGTAAACTTCAATGTGTGGGTAAGCACCCAAATACTGCAATACTGAATGTTAGTAACACATACAAAGAGAAATAGCAGAACTGACAAGAATTTAATAAAGCATGTGAATTACACTGAAATGAATGTTTCTGCCCAATGAACTTCACTGAAAAAAACACTGGATTTTTCTTGTCTACACCTGTTCTATCTTCTGTTGTTTTATAGTCTGCTTTTGGCTCCACTTAAAATTGCACATGTGACTGCATTATGTTTAGCAAATCATAAATGTTATCAAAACACCCCATTGGTTTCTTTATTGTATAAGAATCACACCATGGTCTCATCAGTTTATACGGAGATTAAAATGTTGTCTGTCAAAATTTGCCATTGTTCAGTTACAATTTTATGCTCTTACACTCTGATCCTGTAAAGGTTTTAACCTGGAAAACTGTAGGTCAGTTAAACTAGTGTGTTCACAGAATAAATCCTAAGAAATCTGTACTTTTCCCAGTTTAGACCAAATGTGGAATACATTTAATAAGTTTTAAGGTGATTTCATGTAAATTAATAACCTCAAAATTCAGCAATGTGAGACAAAAAGCTTATGTTTGCTGTGTTTGAACAGAGATGGTTATATTTTCATGTTGTACATTCCTATTGTTACTAATGTAAATACCTCTTGGTATACAGATATCTATGACTAAATCTAAACATACCAAAAATATATCATAATCCGTCTTCCTTATTTGTTTTCCAAATAAAATTACTTCAAAGACTAGAAATTGCAAGTGAACTAAAGCAACAATAAATTAGAAATGTTTACCTGGTGTGATAGGTAACAAAAGCCCTTTAAACAAGTGAGTCTCTAAATTACAAGTTCAGGTTCTACATTAAATAAAAAGGAGTCATTATATGACAGTGATCTTCACTATCATAGCGCTAACAAATCAAACACTACAAATAGCTCATGCTTAAATAAATCCATCCGAAGGAGCTTCACCAAATATAGAAAGTGATATAAGTGCCCATATTTTATCCAGTCTCCTTTCACCTTCTAGTTAACCCCCCAAAAAATGTGTTAATTCCATAAATCACATTGGATTATCAACCCTGAATTGTTTGCTCTGTCTGCGAATAAACAGAACATATCAATAAACTAAGAGATCAGTCAATTGACATTAATTACATGAAAGTTGGTTCCCAGTAAAATATTCACTTAAGAGAATTTTCTATTTATGTGCATCCCAGCTAGGTGAATTCTGTTATAATATTGCCCAAAGACTGTTTATCTGCATGTTACTGATATAGCTATATTTTTCAGGCAAACTGCAATATATACTGTAAACTCACTAAAGCATTTAGATATTAACATAATCTTCAAATTCCAGTCAAATACAAATAATCAATCCCAGCTGCACAGGATGTTCTGAAATTCCTCAATATCTACCTTTTAAATGTAAAATATGTACTTTAATATCTGAGGTTGAGCAAATTAGATTGATCCTGTGTTTTATGAGAATAGACTATCTTGTACAGCATTACGGTTTTCAGCCTTACAGAGTGTTGCAATGAAAACTGGACAAAATTTTGTTGTAAAGTGATTAGCAACCCTTCATTTAGAATGTCAATTGAGGAAGCAGTTAAAGTCCTTTTTAGAGTCATGACTAAAACAAAAGTCATTTCAAGTTGCCAACTATACTCCAGGCCAGCAGGAAGATAAACTCAGGAATTAGGAAGAGTGGATGAAACTGATGGTAAACCTAAGAAGGTACTAAGAAAATTTCTGAGAAGAGGTCTGAGGTCTGAGTGCAAATAGACTTGGATGTGTGAGCAAAGACAAGACAAAATGACCTTTCTTTGTAAAGGTGTGTTGGGAAATGCCCTTTGGAGAAGTATCTGATTCATCTCTTCCATTTCTCCTTCCATTAACAACAGTTTGCCAATCCTCTCAATACTGGTCTTTCCTTAAATCACATCTTTGAATATATATTAGAATATTCTGGCCAATTTTCTTGAACTGCAATTCCAGAATAACATGCAAAGCCCTGATACCCATTTAGGATATAATTTGTTTACACTTGAAAAGTGATTGTCTACCGTGTGATCCTATTTTGTGTCCCTGTCATTTCATCTTCATTTTGTCTCAAGTAAATTGTTTATTTTCATGCTAAGATCGTAGCTTCCATCTGAGTTCAGAGCTAACATTCTGGTGAAGCACGTTTCCATTGAAGGCTTCTTGTTTTGGTCTTTTAGAGTACTTTTTTTTCTTTTAATTTTTCTTAGTTAACCAACTTACATCTGTCAACAGCACAAGATCAGGACCAGCCACTTTCTTGCTCTTTATTCTCTCTGCAAAAGAGATATTTCTTGGGTGATTCACAGAAGTGCTGGGAAGCAGCAGGAAACCCTGTCATTCTGCTTCAGCACCCCACCCACCACATCTACGGCAGCAGAGTGGTGTCACTGAGCCAACAGTTGTGCAAGAGAACAGCACAAGAAGAATTCTGCAGAAGGATTCAGCAGATCTTGTCATAAAATCCTCTGTTTTTTTTCCCCCCCCTGCTTACAATAAGCTTTTGGAAAAGAAGAAAATGCTTTCGTGCAGCAGATACGACAGTGAATCACTCAGTCTAGAAGTTCAAGTACTTTAATTCTTCTGGGATGCCTTTCATGGTTTTCCATGCGTGAATTTTAAATTTCTCCATATCACAAAACTCCCTGAGCTGATGATTGAGCAACGATATTAGTAAGTCTCACAGATCTCAGTCACTGTCATTCACTGTATTACCAATTTTAAACAAGCATATAAAATAAACAAATAAAAAAAGGAAACAATTGAGTTCATAAAAGATAATTACATTTTGGGTTTATTTTCATCAAGAAATCAATGCCTGTTCAGTTCTGCAAATTATTTCCTGGCATATTGCTTTTTTTAAAATTAACTCATACTGCTATATCTTATAAAACAACTGGATTTTGTGAATCCGCTGCAAAATGCCTTGGGTATGATATATCAACATTTTTGCTAAAATGAATGCAAATTTCTGTTATATTTCACTTTTATTGAACCCTGGAAAGGTGAAAGAAACAAAGCAACTTTAGGACTTCAGCTACTGAAATCAAAACAGCAAGAACACTATATATGTCCTTATGCAGTTGTATAGCCATTTGTAGTTCTCATGACAACAATAATAAAAGAATCAAGGGTTATTATTGCTGTCCCTGGAAAGGGAAATGGGATGTAGGAATTTAAGTGCCAGCATAACTTTTGAAAATGGTATTTAATCATCTTTAAAAAAGCAAAAGACATAAAATAAAACTCAGTGTCTATCAGAGGAGCACATGGCATTGGGGTAGCTAACTTCCTAATTTTGACCCTGAAAACTTTCTGTGCAGATGATGTGTAACACACAGCATCTAACCCTGCAGTAGGTTCAGCAGCTCAAGCCTTGTTACGGTTGCGCAACTCAGTTGCACATCCATAAACTATTCTATAGTCAACTACTAAGGAGCCTGAATGAAACGATATAGCAGAGCAGTTGCTGTTGTGCTGCCTCTCTGTGACATTCAGGAGCTAGAGATGTGTGCACATTGAAATGTCCTGGTTCAGGCTGGGACAGAGTTAACGTTCTTCATACTAGCTAGTAAGAGACTCTGCTTTGGATTTGTACTGAGAATTGTTGTTGCCAGGACAGTCAAGGAGTTCTTAACTTCTCATGCTCTCCCAGTCTGTGCAAGTGCAGGAGAATCTAGCAGGGAGCACAGCCCGCAATTACTGGTTTAGTATTAGACCTTCAGTTTAGGATTGAGACCCAAATTGGACAATGGTATATTCCATATCATGCACATTATGCCCAGCATATTATGAGGAGCTACCTGGAAGCACTCTTGCTCTCTCAGTCTGCTCTCTCTCTCCCTGACATCTGGGCTCTTCTCACTTTTCTGGAATTGCAGTTTCAAGACCCTCTCTGCTCCTGGATCATTATCAGCAAACAGGCTGAGCCTTGGTTATCGGATGGTGAGCAGTTGCACTGTGCATCTATCACTCGTTTGTATATTTGTATATATTACTATTATTCTAATTATTATTATGATCACTATTATTTTCAATTTTATTCTAGTTTACCTGTTGAATTGTTCTTAGCTCAACCTGCAATTCTCTTTTCCCTTTACCCCTTTAATTCTCTCCCCTATTTCTGTAAAGGTGAAGGGTGGACAAGTGACTGTATAGTATTTACACTGCTAGCTGGGTCAAACCACAACAGGGAAAAAAAAACTTTATTTTATCCTCTCTGTGACTGAATTAAAAAAATTTTCCATAGTACTCAACACTGACTTCATCACTGAGCTGTTACCAGGTTTTGCTTCTTCTGTTGAAGATGTATCACTGTGCAGGAAAAATATGAGATTCATTGACATCCATTCTGTTTGTTTTGGTCAGGTCTTCATACAATGCCTATTTATTTATGTTAGAAAGATAAGGCCACTGGCAACTACCAACTTTCCATCCGTAAAAGCAGTGAGGCAGTTGCAGTGTTTACATGCAGTTCATGCCTGAATTAGTATTGTTAAAGAAGAGCTGCTAAATTAGTCCAGGGAATCACACAGCAATTTCATCTAATTGCCATTTGTCAGAGCTTTATTACAATCACTGAATATTTTTAATTGCATTAAGAAAGGGAAGATGTCAACTCACGATTTCATAATATGTCAGAGACTCCACAAACAGAATTAGTTTATCACTTCAAACTATGCTTGCAGTAGCAAATATTACTTGCTGCTGAAAGTTACCATGAGTTTAAAAAAGGTGCATTTATTGCCTCGTGTTATTGCTTTATTATTTATTATTATTTTAAATATATCAAATTTGACTGGATTATTTCCTTTCTTTATGTTCAGCTGTACAAAGAATGCAGACAGATTGTTTTACTAAATATTGATTTTTTAGACAGTCGACCTAAAGTGAGATTAATTATATGAAAATGAAGCATCATCACCACCTTCTTTTCACCTGTGTTTTAAAAGAAAACTGCTGTAACTGAAACTTCTATATTGCATGTACTCTTAAAAACCCCAATGGATCAGATTGGGACCCTCAGAGATTTAGGCAGGGGAGTGCCTTTTCTGGATTATGATCAAGTTAATGGGAATGACAGGCATCAGGCAGGAAAAAGATAATACAATACAATGCATTGCAGCATTCACTGTTGACATCAGTTTCATATCCTAGCGATTTTTTCTGACCTTTAGATTTCTTACTGAATCATAAGATTTTAAGAGGAATTGGCTTGCAGATGAATAATTCATATACAGCAGTGTATTCATGTATTGCACACTTTTTAAAATATATTTTTAACACCACACAGTACTGAACTGACATTATAACCTAGTAAAATTCTCTGAAAATATACTAGAAGGATTTTCAGCGTTATTCACTGCAAGGTTGTTTGATCCCGTACCTAGCAGGAAATGTAAAATCAGAACTAGTCAGGCCTGAGATCCTGCAGTATAGGATTACATCTGTAGTTCAGTCTTTAGAGATGACAACCAAAATTACACAGTAATTTCAGTCACCTTTTCAACATGTGCTGCCAGTTTAGTATATGCTGTTGCACGCAGTAAAGGATTCTGGTGGGTTCAGTTTGGATGTGTGAATTTTAGTTTGCAAGCAGATCAAACTGCCTTCAAAATGCAAATACTTCACTCAGAAATGATTTATACATCACCTCCCAGGCAGTAATGATTGTAATGAAGTAGTAATTAAACAGAGATATTGCTCTGTGGAGATCATTGTACTGCTCTGTTGAGACACTTGAGGTTAAAAATAAAGTTTATATAAAACATCATGGCTATCTGTGTTATAAGTGTTGTGTTAAAAAAACAAAGCTCATATTTAAACTCTTAAATTTCTCTGCTGTGGAGTAGCTTGATAATTCAAGGGAATCTCACAAACCTTTTTTCACCCTGGAATATTGTCAGTATACCCACTGGCAGAAAAAAGTGTTCCTGACATCAAGATATAATGAGCCCCACCTGAGACAGGGATCCACTTTGCTTCAGTTCATTTGATCATGAGGCAAGACATTTAATCACACTCTGATCCAGAAGCGAGCACAGCCTCGCTGGTGCTGTGCCTCGGTAACCTGCTTACCCCACTTTGCTTTGCTGCTGCCTCGGCACGTTGGCCCCTGGGAAAGAACTGGATGGGTGGTGCTGCTGACCCACCAGACACCCACTGGAGCGCGCGACCCGCACACATGCTGCACCCACGCTTCCCACCATGGGTCTCCTCAGCTTGGAAAAGAAGCTGAGCAGGGGCAGAGCAATCCTTTCTCCATCAAGTCAAGTAGCTTTGCATGTGAAACCAAGTTTCACTAGATTTGCAGCTTATCCACCATTTTGCCCTTCCTCTGCACCTATCCAACACAGGGGAAATAAGCTCAGGCATTTCATTCTGCAGGGGAACACTTCAAGCGTAATTACTGAATTACATAAGAAACACCGAAGCTGTACCGTTACTCTCAGTTGCACTTTTCAAACACCAATTGGTCTAAATACTGGCCTTGATGTTTATTGACTACTGTATGCCCATCACTGACAATTTAGTAAAACGGTTCTCTGGCATACAGTTGTTTAGGGTTTTTTTTCAGGATTTGAAAATAAATTATTTTATCTCAAGGTGGGGGAGAATATAACATTTTGTCAGATAACTTTATGGAAAGGAATATGAATGGTAACCAAACAATTTCCCTAATACATTCTGCTTTGTTTTCCTTTCTTTAAGGACGTGGGTCTCTACTAAAAGGTCAACTCATTTTAACAACATTTTAATTTTATTACAAGAAGAGTATATAAAAGAATAATGGACAGAATAAAGACAAGAGAGACAATAAAATTAATCTCATTAGAATAAAATGTATGTCACCATCCTTACTGAAGTATTGTAGAATGAAAAATAAAAATCATAATTCCTCTTTAAAATTCTACTGTTTCACTTGAGACTACCATTGCGCTGTTCACAGAGATTACTCAAATTAAGCTAGATCTGGTACCAGATAGGTACCAACTTTTTAAATGAATCCTAAATTAAAAGGCCTTAATAAGCAACACCCTCAATGCCTGAAATAAAACAAAGAACTATTAAACACATACATTACTACAGATGAAATTACAAACATATTCTATGCAGACTCAGAAAGGGGAGTTAGCCTTTTCCTGCATGCCTATAAAAATATGAATTAGATTCCTTCCCGCATCCAAAATTGTGCCACAGTCTTTTCTCTCATGTTGAATATCTGCCTTCCCATCCTGCCCTTCCATTTCGCTTTCTTCTCCCATGCTGTCTCATACTCCTTCATCAGCCTTGGGGGCTGAATGTCTTTCACCTTTCATTCCTTTTTCTCTTATCCCTATGGTAGTTTCTTCCCTTTATATTTTTTTCCACTTCCACTCCTCACATTCCCTTCAGTCTTGCTTTCCCCTCTTATCAGACAGTATATGAACTTTGCCGCAAGCACAGTTGTATGAAATGATTTTTAGTGCTGCCAGCAGCTGGGAGAGTATTGCTTTAATGATCCTTCATGTGAACCAGATTAAAAGCCTCGAGCGCAGGTGACCTGTAGTCCAGAACAAACCCTCTGTTACAGTCATTACACTCCACACCTTAGCTTTTCTATACTGTAGAGCCTACATATAGCAGTACATACAGACATGGGATATTGACAGAAATAAATTGAATCACTTTATTTACACTAAATTTAAAGCTGTGTATGTTATCCTTGTGTATATCAAACCACATTTTTTAGGAGTTTGGTTTCATGGAGCTCAATCAAAAGCTTCTGAACTCCTTTCAGAGAAAATATTATTTTGTGTTTTTGAGGATACATTCCCGCTCACACAATTCCCCGTGGGCACATCCAGCAATATTGTATTTTCCCACAACATAGCAAAACTGGAAGTGATTGTGCCACATCATTCATTTGTAAATCAGAACATTAAACTTTCCTCAGCTGATGCATCAAAGGATTTACAGAGCAGAGAACAAAATAACTCCAGTTGCAAGCATTCCCCTAAGGACTGAAACACCATGTGTTAGCAGATACTAGATATTTAAACAAATGTAAAAAAGGATAATGGTGCATAAAATCATAATAACTCAAGATAAGCACCAAATTAACACAAGCCTTTTATAAATTAGCTATCTTTATAAAAGCACTCCATTTACTAACAGCTCAGAGTCTATGCCCTCTTTCTGACACTGAACAATGGTTTACGGCCCCGGGAGGCTGTTCACTCTGTCTGCTCAGTTCAACAGGACACCTTGGCAGCTCTGCTCTACTAGGGTTATGACAGTCTTGTTCAGACAAACAGCAGAAGCCTGAACAAGAGAACCATTTTCTGCAGGTAAATATTGCTCTGTATATATATGCAGTTTAAATTGCCTTTTACTTACAAGATTCCTGTTGTTTGCTACGTTTACAAGGAAGGTTTCTATGAAAGAAAAGCTAAATTCAGCAATCTTTTCAGACAGTTAGACAGCCATTTTTATAAGGCAGAAATTAATTTTCTTCAGATTATTTTCCTAAGAGTGCTGTAGTTAATTCCAAATGAGGAGCATGGCGGATTTTGATGCCAGCTCCCTCACATTTAATTGGATGGCTGAGACTAAAAATATTCCCAGTGGTCAACCATGCCACAGCAGAAGATGACATTAAATATGCCAATCATAGGGTTCAGTCAGAAGGGCATAAAGAGCAGCAGAACTTAAGTTCTATTATTAATGCTAAATTGACTGTCAACATCAGAATAGCAGTACTCCATGAGTTGTTTGAAATAATAATGCATTTCCTAATATGAACTTTTATTAATATGATTAGGAGGTGATGATGTACAAAGTAATGCCCAAAGTAAATTCATGATCATTTCCTGGAAAATTAATGTTTATAAACGAATCAGATATCCTGCTCCAAAAAATAAAGTCCATACGTAAACACATATAAATAAAATGGAAACAGTTATTAAAGGTTCCTTATTCAATTTTTAAAATAGCTTGGTAATTCTATCAAATACTAAGTGAAACAACACAGAAAGAAGTAATTAAAACACAATCATTACTTTAAAATGCACAACAGTGCTGACTGACACTGCAGTATGAATTGTGGTATGGCATGTCAACTTTTGGAAACTGCTCAGGAGAGGTAATGACAGGCTTCGCAACTGTCTTTAAATGGGTAGTCATGTTCTAGGGCCATAGCAATGCCTTGGATCAGAGCTTTATGGAAACAAGTGTATACAAAAGCTAATTCAAATTTGTATATTCTTAACAGAGAAATATACATCAATGCAGGTAAATTTTCTAACAATGTGTTATAGATTAGTATAAGTGTTCCATGCAGTAGTTTCATTTATTACCATACTGAAAATATTTGAGTTGACATACTGAATGTCTAAGCTGCTGTATTGCTAAAGACAACAGCATATTTTATTACAGAACTTGATATTTTTATTTTTATTTTCTTAAAATAAACTTTCCATTCACCTCCCTTCTTAGTCTAGTAAAGATCTGTTAACTGCACTTCTCGGGAGCTCAGAGTGGAAGCAGGAGATGGGCTTTTTGTTTCTCTGGGTAACCTGAGCATCCTGGTGAAAAGAAAAACACCACCACATCCCTCTGACAAGTCAGTTGGCTCCTACAGCAGCCTGCTCATGCTTTTCCATGTTACCTTAGTTACCTAAATAAGGCTGATGTTATCATATGTACTTCTTATAAGAAATAACTCTTAAATAATAGCATGCAATACTCAAGAGAACACTTTCAGGCTGAGTACAAGAGGCTTTTCCAAAACAAACCTCCTGAATGTGTAATTTGGGTTGGAGACATATTTCTTCATACAAGCTGTACCAGAAGGCCAAGCTTTGAAGAGAAAATAAGTCAAATTTATGTTATCTCCATAGAAGAAATAAAAAGAAACATCCCAAAATACATAAGCTTTTGCATTCTTGCTCTTCAAGCTTCTTACTTTCTGTTAAAGTGCTGTTTTATTAACAAAAAAATTATTTGAGATTGTCTGACCGGTATCCTACTCATTTAATGAAGTTCTTAACAGATATACATATTCAGCATGCTAACTGGCCTATTATCTATATCTATTTAGAAAACTTCAATTCAAATTGCTAAAAGCAATATATATATATATAAATAAATATAAATGTGTTTTTTCCTGTATGTTTTAAGACACTTTACTTCATTCTTTTCTGTGATATTCAAATAAATGACTTCAGTATACAAAGAAGAGAGACTATTGCTACATTTGTGACCCTTGATAAAAGACCAACTTTAACATACAGGTAGTTGCCCCAGGCAAGATAATCTGGATACAAAATCATTTCATACCTGTGGGCTGCAAGACTGAACTAATTCTGGTTTGCCTAGGGCAGTAAAATCTAAAGAGTTCTTTTTTTATTACTGTCATCTTCACAATTATAAATTTACAATAAAATATTTGGTTTTCATTAAAATATATTTATTACCATCAGAAGGTTAGTTTTTGACTACTAATCAGGCTGAAATATGAATGTCAGTTTACTGGTTTTGACTCGGGCAGATAATTTTTTTTCAGAACAGCTCTCACGGTGCTCTGGTTTGGATTTGTGCTGGAAACAGTGTTGATAACACAGGGATGTTTTAGCTATTGCTGAGCGGGGCTTACACAGAGCCAAGGCCTTTTCTGCTTCTCACACCACACCACCAGTGAGTAGGCTGGGGGTGCACAAGAAGCTGGGAGGGGACACAGCCGGGAGGGTATTCCATACCATATGATGTTGTGTTCGTCAATAAAAGCTGGAGGGGAGGGCAGGAAGGTGGAGGTTGAAGGAGGAGGAAGGAGAGATGTTTGGAGCAATGGCATTTGCTTTCCCAAGTACGGGTTAAGGGGTGATGGAGCTCTGCTTTCCTGGAGATAGCTCAACACCTGCCTGCTGATGGGAAGCAGTGAACAAATTCCTCGTCTTGTTTTGCTTGTGTGAGAAGCTTTTGCTTTGCCTATTAAACTGTTTCTGCCTCAACCTGTGAGTTGTGTTAACTTTTAAATTTCTAATTCTCTTGCCCATTCTGCTGGGGTCGACTGAGCAAGCAGCTGTATTGGACGCAGCTGCCATCCAGGGTTAACCCACAGCAGTCAGCATAACATTTCTGCTGCTCACAACTTTCTCCAATATCTTTCTTTTTAATTACAAATTATGACATCACATCTCTTCAGATACTAAGAGGATCCTTTTTTAAGTTTTGTTTGCTTTTTCCAATTCAATTACCAAGTTAAAATAAGTGGTTCCAGAAATTTTGTTTATCCCCATTTTAATACAAGGAACACATTTCTCTAAGATCATTCTGTTGGTCTCTTTTATATTGCAGAAACAAACGCTTGATAGAAACTTTGGTGAAAACTTGATTGTTCCTAGTTGAAGTTCAGTTGATCGTTCTTTCATCCTGCAGGAGTAACATTTTTTTCTACTGATGATCTGGAAGAGCTTGTTTTTTATGCTTTCCACTATAGTGCTAAAATGTACAGTTCTGGAGACCATACAGAAGACTTTCGTATTCACATTTTTACCAAATGCAAACAAGGTAAAATGCTAAAAAATCTTCTCATACCTGTGAGCCTGCAGAGCCATGAAATAAACTCTATGCCTAAGAATTTATAGTGATCAACACTGGATGTTATCTTTTTCTAGTTCAGTTAAAAAAATCCGTACACGGATAGACTGTGTCCAAAGAAAGAGAATAAACAGAAGCTGAAGATACTTGCTACTGTGTAACACATAATTGAACACCACAGGAAAGATGATCACTGCAGAAATTGTTATAGTAAAACTGTATTCTGCAGAGCTTTCATCTGCTAAATCACACCATGCTGAGAAGCATCTACTGGCTGAGCCTCAAAAAGATCCCTGAGGCACTTCACAAATGAGTAAGTCACAGTCGGAGTCAGTGGGATGTGAGTTCCAGATCAGACAACAAAGCCCTAAGCTACAGGTCCTCGTTTCAGTTGTGTTCGGATCATCATTCAATCACTGATCAACTTGAATGCTTTCAGAGCTGTGATAGGCCATGAAACATATGGCAAAGGATCACAAAACAAGGTTCTCAAGTTACTTTCTTTAATACCTTTGATCTGTTCCCAGGCTATGGTTGAAATCACTCTTTTGAAAGAAACTAGTTGCATCAGATTAGGGATCTCTGTTACAATCATACACATTGCTGATGCAGCTTCCAGGAAATATTGTGAAGTCCCTATCTAGCACCCCTGCCTTCATTGGTGGGGTTGTGACAATCCCTGCGCACCGAGAAAAGTATCTTTGACTTAATCTAACTTTCTTAAATAACTCTTCTCACAAATGGTCTCTGTTTTAAGTTTTGCTAATTGTGATTCCCAATGTTTCTCTTCTTCTTTAAAATGTGTTCAGTTAGTTGACTGTGTAAATTGCTATTTGTCACATTCTTACAATAGGACAGAAGAATATATGATAAAGTGGGTATAATAAACTCTGTATGAAGTGTGGTTTATACACTAATGATGGACAACCTTATTTATTTATGTGTTCCATACACCATGTCATGTGATTTCTATTTTAGGTAAAGCAGTATCTACTGTTTTTCCATATCAGGTACCTTTTTCAATCTATTTTTATCTTCTATATTTCATTTAAAATAATAATTCAAAAAGATACCTACTCGAAGGCCTAAGCACCCTAACACATCATTACTAACAAAACCACAGAAACTCAGCAGCATACAAATAATCTAATCTAATAAATAATTTTTCCTAGTTCTTGGGGGTTTTTTAATTTATTTCATTTTAAGGTCTTGGCTAGATACTCCTGTTGTATCTGATATGCTTAAGCAACAAGGAGTAAATCAGCAGCGGTAACACTGACATAAATTCTGTCTGAGAATGAAGATGACTAACCACAAGTACGTGGGCAACATTTTTCAAGTCAATATGTTAAAACCAGCCAACTCTCCCAACCCGCTTCCCATAGCCACCACAGTTAACATAAGACCCAGCTCTGCTGGATCCGACCAGTGGGCTGCCGCCTCAGTGTTCTGGATCAGGAAGTGGCCAATAACGGATATCTAAGAAGAAGTGTAGGAATGGAGCAAATGTTCCATGACAAAACTTCCTTTATACTCTTTTAGCTTCCAACAATTGCAGCTCAGACATCCTAAGTCATGGGTAATTTCCATGTATTTAGCAGCTATCAGGGTCTTTTTTTGATCACTTTGTTGGGAATTTTAGAGCCACTTCCAGTACAAATAAAGTTCGATATACAAAGTCTTTTTTATATATAGATTAAGCTTTGATTAGATATTAAAAAAAACAGTGAGAACAACATTTTTGGCAATTTATAAATATTCTGAATATGGACTTCAAGTTGCCTCTGGTCACCAATGTGATAATCTATTTGTATGGAACTAATGACCACGGTCTGCTTCTCAAAGGTAGTCTGCATTGGGCGATTGGTGCAAAGTAAGAGTTCTTATGTGAACTACAATTTGCTATCAATTGTGTGCTAACTCCCTCTGTGAATACTGCTAGTAAGACATTAGCACACCTGGAACCTATATTAATAAAACTGGAGAAGTAGCCATCTTCTAGCTCATCAAAGACTGATGGAGAGCCAGTGGATTAGGCAGCATGAAAAGGCAGGGGCTCTGAACTGCTTTCTATCTCTCTCCAAGAGGTGGAACAACGGATTTCAGAGCTACATGAGTTTGTTGACTAAACTAGGTAGCGTAGATAAGGCTTAAAAGGCTTTGGACAAACTTGTTCTCTTTCAAAATCTAAAAATGAAGTACACCGTCCCACATTTACTGTATAATAATAGAATCCTCAAAGACAGCCAGTATGAGGTATGTTCACACAGTACCTGGAACTAACATCCTCAAACAAACAGGTCCTTAGTAAGTCCTTACCTACACAATTAAAAGCTGCCATTTCATTTACCAGAAATGAGACTGAATTATTCTCTCATTTACAAAAGAGCTGAAGAAAACTATTGAGATGGTGAAGTGCTGCTAAAACTATGGCCAAGTTACAGTACTGTCATTACAGAGACGTCAGCTGAGCACCATCCATAGAATACACAGCTTTTTATGAACCCTTTTTATTGTAAAAATGTTCTAAGTGAAAGTCACCTGAAAAAGTATTGGTAAGAATGGATCCCTTTAATCATAAACATTAATAGTAAAGAAGCAAATGTGTAAATGCACCTACACTAGAAGTCCAAATGAGAGTTTTGTTAGACTCCAAGGAAAGATGACAAGAGAAGGGAGACAAAAAATAGGAAATACAGTGTCCAAATCATTTATTAGAGCAAGTCCAGGTAATTCAAGAAAGGAACAGAAATGCTCATAAGACAAATAAACAACTAAGTCTTATTTTGGATGTTTTTCTGTTTTATCGTACTGAAATAATGTCACAGCAGACTGAAAGTCCATTGAACCCGTCTCCCCCATACCTTCTCCCCCTTCCTCATTAACTGTATTTAAGGTAAGCTGCAAAATGGAACTATTATAGATTTACCTTTAGCTATGGAAATTACTTGTGTTGATTGAGTAGACATTTTAAATTTTATTTCTTAGTCCAGAAAAACTGAAAATATTCATATATTTCAATTAAAGGTGTATTTTTGATCTTATGCCCTAAATTTCTTCAGATTTTATACAGCCATGTAATTTTTGCATCACTACGGCGTTATGGTCTGTTGTGTCAAGGTCTGTGTGGGAAGAATTTTGTTTTCAGACTGAAGCCTGTATCCTTTCAAAACTGCTGTGGAATGTCATCTCACTGTGTTTCACAGGTATGCACATCAGCTCCCCATCTTAAATTGAAGAAATGGATCGCAAGTGTTTCTGGATATTTCCTGACAGCTAATAAGGGTCTTAAATGCAGTTTTTCACATCCACGTTTCATAAGACATTAGTCTATGTTATAGTATTTGTTATATGTAGGCATTTCTTTAATTTTAAAAATGAACTCTTTGTTGCACCAAGAAATAAGTACTATAAAGCCATAACACCTGGAACTAGCTTCCAGAAATCCTGGTATATAGACATGGTTAAAAAGAAGTGACATATATACATATTGTTACAGTAACTCTTTTGGTTTTTAACCACAATAATTTCTTAACATATTGTCATAGAGCTGTTAGCTTCTAGAATGTATTCTCTCAATTCACAGTAACACAGAACACTTTGATTTCAGTTTAATGGGAAATACAATATTTATCTTTGCAGGAGTGTAAAGTCCCCTATTTGCTTTCAGAAAATAAAAATGAATGAGCATACATGCAATTAAGGCATTCGCAATCTCTTATCAATATATTGACTTGGACAAATTGTCTCTGGCCGAGTAATTTAGTTTTGATACTCATTTAATATTTTGGCCACTGCTGAGATTCCAGCAAGGGTGTTAATTAGTGCCAATTGTGAAGCTAGTTTCTGTGCTAGAGCCATCTGTCTTACAAAGACTGAATCATTTAATTATTTTAAGGTGTAACTATAGATGCCTCAAATAATTAATGATCAACCATTCATTATTTTAAAAAATACAATGTTGCACTCAAATACTAAAGGGTTTTTTTTTTCCAAATAACGTGGTTGAAATGAGACACACTAATAGTGAAATACACTAAAAACCACATAGTAAAAATCACAGACTATCAAAACCAAATTTGTCTAAGAGTACCCATAAAAATGAAAATTTGTGGAAAAAAAACCCTACAAGTACATTTTATTTACAATTTTAAATTTTTATGAGAGAATGCTGAAATCTAATTTTGTTATATGGATTTTATGTGCAATTACCATGAGTGGTTATTATATTTTTATGTAGTGGTGGAACAGTATGTAATTATAACATATCAATGACATGCCAAGATAATAAAACTGAAAAAAAAAATTAAAACTTTAAATACATAACTCAGTCCTGGCCCTGGATATGTAGCATGAAATTCATTTCAGTCTTTCCCTCTCATCCCCCTGTCTGCACTGGCCAACTCTGCAGCGGTGGAATGAAACCTGCCTCTGCAGCCCATCTAAGCAATAAACTCCCCAAACCAGCTTGATCCTTCCAGAAAAAGAAGTTACATCAGGCACATGCTGCACATCCTTTAATTGGGTAACTTTTACACTATAAACATCAAGGTCTGGAATTTTTGTCCTATACTAACAAAAATCTCAAGGAAACAAGATAATATGCTCCCAGTGTTTTATTTTCTTTTAACATAACATAGGCGATGTCGAGATGCAGTGGACACATACTGTATTTTACTGCCTGAACCAATGTTGCAGAGATATGATGAACAACTACTACAGCTTTTTGCATGTATTAAATCGTGATTTGTAAATAAAGCAATTAGGAAATCATTATACTAGTTGGAAATATTAGAGACTGAAAGAAAAAATGGTGTAGCTAATTCTTTAGAGAAATAAAATGTGTTTTACCAAATTCTCTCCTCTTTTAGCTGAAGATAGGTGGCACCAAAGGGAATCCCTTTAACCTTCTTAAAATCAATTGAAAAGTAACGTGTTATAAAAGAGCCTTTATCTCTTGTTAAAATAATAAACAACATCTGTGGCTGAGTCTTAGGAATTCAAAGCCAATTAGAGATTATGCCACAACACATTCTATAAAGCAATAAAATCTTCCTTAAAATAAAAAACATAATTTAAAATTTTAAACATGAATAATTTCATGCAGCCAACATAATAATTATCCTATTTCTATGTAAATAAATTCATAAGCATTAATATGTCTTCACTCCTGCGCACAGTTTTGCAGAAAACATTTTTCAAAACATCGCAGAGCTGAAAAAAGGTTATTAATAAGTACCTCTCTTAACCACTTTAGTTAAATTAGATAAATCAGGGGAAATTAAAATCTCTAATGAAATAAAAAATTCCAAAACAAGACTCTGACAAAGGAAGAAAGCAGCTTTGATATGGAATTAAATAGACTCGAACTAAACATAGACCACTATAATTTCCTTTTCTCCAGGGTCAGAAAACTGCCCATGACCCTGGCTAACATAAGGTATCAGTAGGGTTACTTGGACAATTTTGTGACAACCACTATTCAGACATTTTGGTGCTTTGCTCTTCTAATCATTGAATAATACCTTCTAATCATTGAATAATGGACTTCATGCCTGAAGTTATCGTATTGAAGGCAATGGGCTATTTTATAAAGTAAATATTAACCCCCATATCACCATATAAATTTACATTTTCTTATTTGCATAGCACAAGTCCCTCCGCTTAACCTGAAGCAAGTACAGGATTTTATAGCTTACTTCAATATTTCAGATTTTCTAGAATGTTAATATATATATTTAACACATTTTTACCTTACTTCATCAATTAGCATCTGTATACCTTGCCTTACATAGCTCCTAGACCCACAGGCCAAGGAAATACTTCCCTCAGGGTGTTTTCCCTTTTTGATGGAAATAGAAGATGTTACACATCCAGTTAAAGGCTGTTGTGCACAATGTGGATTAATTTAAACTGCCTCAAAGGCAAGGGATAGAAAGAAGCACTGTCACAATAGGATTCCTCTTTAATTGAGGCAAACATCTCAAATAGGTTGGATGAATTGTACCTTTTTCTATTTATCCGAATATAAAGTGATTTTAGGATTATGTACTGAACACGTCTACAGTAACCTAAGGTTAACTCTAACTGGGAGATTGGCAGGTCAATAAAATGGTGCATGTTATCCAAGTGTCAAAACTAGAACCAGGAAGCTGGATCTTAGGAAGTTCGCTCCAGAGTGAATGGACAGAATTCAACAGACTGAGCTGGGATCCAACAGTTTATGGAGCAATCTAAGGCAGAGACACAGCTGTCTGGTCATAGTAATGTGTAAATGCTATGTGCAAAGTTGAATCCTTCTGTCTGCAGAAACTGTGCTCAAGGCAGCAAGTCGCTGCGTCCAACCTTTGGCATTTCTAGGCCTGGGAAACCTCCTGAAGGTAACTTGCAACTTTCTGGCTATGTTCCAGGCTGGCAAAAGGAGAAGACTGGAGACTCATTCTCTTAGGTCCTGTACCTTTATACCAAAATCTGGGTTATAGATTGCTAAACATTTTG
Source organism: Pterocles orientalis (assembly GCA_011057875.1). Lineage (NCBI taxonomy): Eukaryota > Metazoa > Chordata > Aves > Pterocliformes > Pteroclidae > Pterocles > Pterocles orientalis. The sequence continues at coordinate 222,780 of WKFP01013358.1, read as the reverse complement.
GACTGCAGAATTTTGTCAGTCATCAAATATCTTGCAAAGTACCATGAAACCTTTAATCATCTTTTAAACTGAAAACTTCATGAGGATTATATGATTTTATAGATCATGAAGGATCCAGCACACATGATGACCCATCTAATTTGGTTCCATTATTTGCACAGAAATAAAAATTCAGACTATAATTGCTCAGATTACTCTTCATTCCATGGATATCCATATTTCTCACAAGAAAGGCAGTCCTAGCCACCAGGCTTTGTAGTACTCTGAGGCTGGGGGCACCTGTCACGCTTCATACTGAAATTCTATAACCATACAAGAAAGAATTCAAAAAAGAATAAAACTACCACCAACCCCCCCCCCAAAAAAAAAAAACCACACACACACACAAAACAAAAAACAAATAAAAACACCAAGAAAACACCAAGCCAAACCAAACAAGAAAAGGACAGGAGAAAAAAATGACACAGGAGCTTTATGGTTAGTGCAGTTGCACACAAGTGGGGAAAATCACATTCTAGTTCATATTACTACATTTTTGTATCGTATCAAATTCATCTTTAATGCAGCTATGTAAGCTTCCCATTCCCCAGTGAGTACTCAAAGTTCTAGATGCAAAGTTATTTTGGGTTTCTGTATTTTTTGTTCTAAAGCAGTAAACATTGGACTCCCTTATACACTACTATAAAACTTCAAAAATGGGAATGGAGAGCAAGAGGAAATAAGAAGTACTTGAGGTAGTTCTTAACAAAATCTGGCTCACACACACCAGAAGCAAAACAGCAATACAGCACGACAGAGATAACTAATCTTGGCCAGCTTGTGGTAGCAGGGCTGCGTGATTCAGAGGCCAGAGCAAGCTCAGAAATCACTCTGAATGATTACACAGTCCTCAGTAAGAAGGAAAAAAAAGTACCCAGTTTCTGAGGAGTGGGGTTTTTACATAAGTATCATATGATATAAACACTGTAAATCTACTAGAAGAAAGGTGTAAATATTATGTTTCAAAATCATCTTGATAAGATGGTGATAAACTTGGATTTTAGGAAATTCTGCTTCTAAAGTGCTGGTACAAATCTGAAGCAGAACATTAAATTAGTTTTTACTCACACCATAAACACAGTGGAAGTTAATTATGCATTTCCCAGCAGCAAAGCTAGGAGGTCAGAATTTTTACACAGATTCCTTCCAGTGATGGTCTACTCCTTTTTCATGTGAAGGAATAGGTGTTCAGACCTCTGTTTCACCAGATTTAATAATGTTTGGCACATACTCTTCATTAAGGCTTCATCAGTTAGCTTCTGCTTGGTAATGTTCAATAAAGAAAAAAAATGCTCTTTTTGCTTTTTTTCTAAGTAGTGTTAATTAAAAGAATTCTGACTCCAAGTGTCAAATGGAGGCAAGGTAGAATTTGTTTATTTAGTGAACTATTTGCTATACACTGTTGTTACTGACAATTTAAAAAAAAAATAATAAAAAAATTCAATTTTATAACAGCCAGCAATTAAAACTAAGTCAGCTTAAAGGCACAGAGAACCCATTTTAACTAACTTAACATATGCTATACTCAATTAAAAAATTGAGATCTCAGTATTGTACTAAGTCTCTTTCAACTCTTTCAATTAGCTGGGGAATTACACTACTGAAATAACTGCATTCGATCATTTCCAGGTATGAAAAAAAAAAGAAACAGAAATGTAATACAACACATGATCTATTTGAATAATTCCTTTGATTATATCTAATTTGTTTTACAAATTTTCTATTTTCTAACTCACTTTTACTTTTGATGTTAATTGCCACAGAATCTGTATCTCCTCTCTGCTTTATCAGAGGACTAAAGGAGTCTACAGGAGCTAAACACCCAGCTCACTTCTGATGGCAACAAAAAAGGTGACAGAAAATAGGGTGCACACCAAAGCCCTGGAAGATACAATGAGTCTGTGTAGAACGTCCATCATTTTGCAGATGACACCATTTCTGTTAACAAGAATTAAATGTTTGGTTTCATAGCTTTTAACAGCAGGTTATGTCTCTGTAGGTGGTCTGGCAAACTATCAGTGAAGAGGCTATACGTATTAACTAGAAAAAAATATTGAGGATCCAACTATGATGATGCTTAGGTATTTTTCTAGCACAGTGAGGAATCACCTTTAATATCTAGCATAAGACAGAGCTTATTATAATCACGCCACCCTTTCACGAAGAGAAAAGCTGGTTTGTCACAGCTGCCTGAGTGTGACAGCCACTCTGAGCTGCATCTTTGAGACATCTGGATCACTGTCACTGGCCAAATATTCATATTGGATTTCTCTTCTGGATACATGTTAGATGCCATTTGCTCAGGATAAATTGCAGTTTAAAAATTAAAACAGTGAGGATCTGCTAAACAACTGTAAACCCCAATGCTGATATGGTAAAGGCTTGGACAATATTACTAACTGTCCTGATAATACAAGCAGTTTCTACTTCCACAGGAAACTAACACTGTCTTAATCATATCGAATAAGGATTTCCCTTCAATATGTTTACACAAGCTGTTCCACATCATTGTTAACTGTTAGTCGTAACAGTATAACAAACGTCATTTCTGGAAATGAATGCTCTCACATCCAAAAGATAAATCATTGGTAGATAACAACTCTTAGCATTCTCCTTCTTAGATCTATCCCTAGTGGACTGATTTAATCAAATATCACCACTTTGTTTTGATGAAGTCTTTATTTTATTCTGTTTTTCAGGGAAGTAATTTTCATTGTGTCCACTTGCTAAGGAGTGAAAAAAGTGATTCGATGATTCAAATCGAGAACATTTGTCAAGGTTCATATAGGAGAATACAAATCCCCGTGAGGAAAGACTAGTATGTACTTCACTTTATTATCTAGTAGAGAAATCTATTGGACCCAAGTTCAGCTGCTGCCTTTGTGGTATATTCCTCTACAATTTCACTGGGAGGGGAACCAATTGAGCTGAAAATAATTTTCCATGACTTTATTTGTAATCAGTTACAACAAGACATAATACATATTAAACCTGAATAGGTTGATATAGAAAAATACTAGTATTCCCTGTGCAATTCATTATTCATGTTTGAACAGATACACTTGCTGGACTACTTTGCCTCAGGCTATTCTATTTTCTTCATCGTTCTCTATTCACCCTAGATTATTCAACATAAATAAAGGAGCACCTTCAAACTGAGAATAAGTTACCCGAGTATTACTTTTCTTACGCACAATGAGTAATAAAATAATTGAAAGTGGAAAATACACATTAAAAAAAACTCTCAGTTTCATGTGGAGTATTTTGAGTATTGTTGGTTTAATTTGTCAGTCTGAACATGTAGGTCATTGATAGTTAATGTATGAATACACATAACAGAATTAAATCCTGCATTTTGGAAATGCATGCTAAAACAATTTACTGTCTGCACTAGGAGATGTACCTTCACTGGTCAAGTAGCTCGTATAATGGAGGAAGAAGGAAAAGAGAACGGAACACCTTTAATGCCTAAAAAAACCCAAAAGTCTGGTAATAAAACCTGTGGAAATATCCACACGAAGACTGTGGGAGAACACACAGAGCAGGAGACAGGCTGTAGAGAAGTAAAGCGGTCCTTTTCAAACCAGAGAACCAGGAAACATCCAGGACAGCAGTACTGGTCAGAGAAAATAGATGTGTCCTCCAGAGAAAATGAGTGTCTGAAGTTATCCTTAAAATCTTTTAAAGTGTGAGAGGAAGCAGTTTGTTACAAAAGAGTAAAAAAAGAAAAAAAAATGAAATGGGAAGATGTGACTGTAAAATCATAAAAGTTAGGATATAACTTCAGAATAGGTAAATTGTACAAACTTCATTTAACTAAATATTTTGTCTGCATTTCAAGGTGATGTCTTTTTAGTATACATAAACTCAAGATGTCATGTTAATAAAGAACACTGTTGGGAAAATAAAATCAAATTTGGGAGTTACAAATTTATGAGTATGACTATTTATTTGTGATTGCTAAAGGACTCTGAAGCTGTGATAAGCTATCAGTTTTGTTTTAATTGTTGTTGGAAATAATGTTTCAAATATACATGAATCTAAACTGTAATAGTTCTAAAATTGAGAAGTATAATTTAATTTTAAAAGTTATTTTCTGGCATGGGGAAACATCTTCTGCATGAATCTAGACTAGCACTGCACTTGAAGAGATTTTCAGTGAATTATAACTTTTAAATAGACATATGGTGATAGCATGCATTAGCAGTAGTGTACACTCAGCATTCACAATTCTTCATAAATGTGATGTCATTCATTGAGTATCTGCTATTTAAAAGCTCACTTGATGCTGACAGCATCAATTATGTGTAATTTTTACAGACTTTGTGGTTCAAACATCATCTCATGTACTATTAAGGAGAGCACTCTTTTTACTCACATGTACATTTACACAAAAAAGTTGAAAACCATGTAAATAAAAATATGAAAAAAGCTTATGCTGATGGCACGTCCAACAAAGAAAAAATGCATAAACACATGCCTAAAAGTGATCTCTCAAAATCAAGAAAAATTACAAAATATTATCAAAGCAAAGCTGTTACCCCAAATCAGGACATTTATAGGTCTGGCAACTAAAGTCCGCAAAATATTACTCCTATGTAAGTACCCCTCGAAGAGCCATTCCATTTCTCTCAGACTACAAAAAAGTTGTCTCAGCAGTTGATGAGTCATTTGTTAAATAAAAAGAGTTAGTTCCCAAACCCCACAGTTAGCATCACAGAGATCAGTCTATCATTTTTTAAGACTGCAGTTGCAGATCAAATTAAAGAAACTTGCTGGTTTTGTTAAGAACCTGGAAACCATTTTTCTAGGATTAAGTAGCAGCCAGGTAGTCTGAAATAACCTGAAGGAAAGGTCTTTGTTAATATAAGATGCAGAAAGAAAATTACCCATGATTATTCAGCTGAACAAAATGATGAAATGCAAGCCACTTATATTCTGGACTTCCTTTTTTTTTTTAATCTAATAAAAACTACATCAAATCTTATTATCTTAATATTTTATTTATTTTATTACAAGTTTTGCTCTACTGCAAACAGTAAAATATGGTCCTCTGTTTTCATTTTTGATGGAATACTGGCACAAAGTTGTCACCATGAATGCACCTGTCATTGTTCAACACTATTTAAGTAAATTAGATTTGGAGTTTAAAGACTTTAATCTGCTAGCTAAACCATGACAATAATATTGCTGAATGTTTTAAATTATTAATATGGATGGGGGAAGGGGAACAGCTAAGGTCTCAAAAATACAACAAAATATCCAAACTTCTCTTTTAATGATACAACTTAGCTGTTTATTTCCTGTAAAAAGGGTTATTTGTTTTTAATAATTTCCCTGCCTGTAGTTCTTTAGACTAGATTGAAACTGAATGGTGGGAGAAAGTGCATAAACACTGAAACCGGGCGAATTACTGATAAAACTGCATCTGCCTTCTGATTCAGTGCTTTTTAAAAGAAAAGACACACCCAGAAGTAAAAGTACAAACAGTAAAGACTGAAAACTTTTCTGGTTTTAACTGTTGTGCCATTTGTGATAGAAAAAGTAGATAGCCCATAATTGTATGACCCATTTATTCACTATGTTTTACAAAAGAGAAAGCTAGGAGAGGGTTTAAAGAAAGAAGGCGTGGCAGGTCACTGAGCACTTGCAGTGCAGGATGCCCTGAGGGCAGGCAAGGCTGTGGGGAAGGTGGGGCTGCTGCGAAGGGAGCCAAGCGTCGCTCAGTGCTGAGGGCACCCAGGGGACTTTGGTCTGGATGAACATCTAGATCATCCCTGGATCTGCTGAATGGATGAAATGCTTGTGTAAATCCTTCTCCCTGAGTTAATCAAGAGTATGTTGTCTAGTTGAGGCAGGCAGGTGATCATGGGGGACACAAAACACCAGGACTTCAGCCCACAGAGGTGGTTAAACCCAGCCACCACACCCTTTGGCTGCACCCCAAAATAGTAAAGGCAAACACCGTCCAGATGATGTGCCTAGGGAGCACCACTGTGTTTGGTGGAAATGTTTAGCCAAAGGACTGAGGCAGCACTGTAGGGACCACCCACTGCTGTGCTCAGTGAGCTGGTGGCCATGACCAGGCTCAGGCAGCAGGAACCTCAGCACCTGAATCCCACGAGCAGTAGTGGGGATGAGACTCAGCATGCAAAGCCATTGAAACCTGCCGGCAAGCAGCTTGACCCCCACCACCATTTCAACAAGCTGTGACAAAAGAATGGCCTGTGAGGAAAGCTCTGCCAAACAAATTGTAGACTGACACTGTTTTTCTCAGACAATGATACAGCATGACAAAATGACAGCATTTTGATAATTTGTTTGGGAAACTTGGCAACCAGATTATGTGCAGTGGTCCCTCAAAGTGAGGACCAGAAGGTTGGAAACACATTGTCACAGAAGCAGAAATAGTTGAGGTGGAGGGAGTGTGTATCCCAAGTGTGCTACTTGTCCTGAGAAATCCAGTTTTATAACAGATCACACTAAGAACAAAGAAGTGCAAACAATGTGCTCCAACATATAAAGGACTTTCCAACCTTAAAGTAACAGCAGAGTAAAACAGTAAAATAACATCTACGAAAGAGTGAATCTGTTAATATCTCCAAGAAGGGATACCACTTGTAGGAAGTTGTAAATTCACTAAATAAACTACAAACCCCATGTAAGTCCCATTAATGATGAGTTCATGTCAGCAGCTGCACAGAAACACTCAACTGAGGATCGATCCAGGTGACCATTTCATAAAGGAAAAAGAGTATGGGATGCTGCAGAGACTGAAGGGAGTAATCTAACTAAAACTGAGAATGGATTATGTCCAACACCTGTTTGTTTTCTCTTGAAGGAAAATGTGATATTATGTTATCACCATGGGAACACTGAAAGTTGGGAAATACATCTGAAACTTGTCTCTAGCAGCTTCTGTACTTACACAGGATTAAATTGTGTGTTGCTACATCACTCTGCTAAATCAAAATTTAATGTAATGTCAAGTACCTTCAAATAAGTAAGCTTGGTTAAACGTTAAAGTCTCTATGTGTGGAATATCTGAAAGAGCCTGGGCAGAAAGTACTGGACTCTGATATAAGAGGAAAGACAAAGGTTACCTAACGTTTATGATTACAAAATTATACTCCCAGTTTCTAGATAAAGAAAAAACTGAAGAGGGTGATGAAGTACACATTTGTAACCTGTTCTAGACAACCTTTCAAGGTGACGATGATGGTGAATTGTGCTCAATGCCATGGTAGTTTCCAAGGTTTTAGAAGAGAATGTAGATAGAAGTCAGGATGATAAATCTTTCTTCAAGTTTCTTTTACCTGGTATCAGGACCCAACCTCATTGGGTCTTTAATTACTGTCTAGAATGAACTGATGGTGGAGTTGTCTTCCTCTCATTACTCATACACCACAGGAGACCAGGACTCATCTTGCTTACCAGACAGGACCTCTGCATGGGTTTTACATTCCAACAGATTTTTTCCATCTTTCCTTTCTAATTAGGCATTCAGGAATCTAATTTAACCTTTCTAAATCAGCCTTTTCAGGTTTTTTTTTTTTATATACTATGCCAAATTGAACAACTAGTTAAAAGACAGCAAGTAGGAAAATCAATAAATATATTCTTGACCGTATGATAGGTGTGAGATAGCAAGTGTCAAAAACATAAAAAGTAGATACATTTTAAGTGTACTCAAAGACTGACTGTCTTTATGGTGTTTTATGTATGTCTGACCAGACTCAACTACATTTATTAATAAAACACGGAAGGAAACTTCACTTTAATTTATTTCTTTATTATTATAAATAAATTTCGTTAGTGGTAACTGCCTTTCTGTTTCAGCATGAAAACGTGCAGGATGTTTCATTCATCCTTCTGATTAGCACTGCTAATGAAGGAGCTGCCCTGTGCATGAAGTTGCCCATTTAGAAGAAAAAGAAGGGATCTTACTGAACCACTTTACAGAAACATCTTTAAAAACATCCCTTACTGTGTGTTTGTTTGTTTTTCTTTAAGGAAAATAAATACAGATTTTAGTAGGAGAATGAACATATCTGGTCAGTGTCATAAGCCTGCACTGAAGATGGAAATTAATGGCGCAGGAAGCAGGGCTCCATACTGACAGGAGCCTTGCTGGAAATCTGTAGTTTAGAGTTCTCTTAAAAGATTCAATGCAAGGGTTTCATTATCCCTCTCACACAACCTTCTGGGATTCCTACCCTCATCACATGATCTTCTGCATAAAAGATTTACTGAACTGCAGGAAAACGGAAGTGTGCAGAAGGCTACAGTAGTTACTTTAGCAGTGCTGGTGAGAAGCAAGTGTTTACCTTGTTTAAACATTGACTTATAGGAATTCAATCATTTATAAAGATTGCAAAGTTGAGAAATGTCAACTATGTGAAAGACTAGAACAAACACAGAAACCCCTGTTTCTTAACATACGTAAATAACACCTAAAACAATTCAGAAAGAGCAAAGTTTGAAGGGCAATGTATTTTTCAAACTACTACTTTTCAAACCTTTTTAACCCATTCAAAATCAAGTTCAGTTTTACGTAATTCACTCATTGTTTTAATGGATTTGAGTGGATTTCTAAAAACTATGTAAAATGAGAGAAAAAAACCCCAACATATTGGCAAATTCAGTCACACGAGACAAAGCACTCAACAGAGAGAGTTCTCAAAAAGTACTATACTGTTCTGAAAAGTAATACACCCATCCTGTCATCTATCCCCAAATCAAATCACATCAAATCAAATCACATGAAATTTGTACTCTTAAATGGAATTAGGATAGCAGGTGGTTGATTTTTTACATGAAAATGGGGGTTACAGCTTTTGTATAGAATCATTGTTAGAATGTCAAAATGTTTTAAGTAATTTTAAGAAGATGGACCCTAAAAACTTCTCAAAGTAGTGAAATTGAGAAACTACATGGCAGCAAAACAAATAAGAGGTCACAGTGTATGGTCTATTCATTATTACTATGCATATGTCCAAAGATGGGGAGCTAGAAATTTTCTACAAAAAATATATTGACCTTTAAAGAAAGTATATGTTTGAATCATAGAATCACAGAATCATAGAATGGTTTGGGTTGGAAGGGACCTTAAAGATCATCAAGTTCCAACCCCCCCTGCCATGGGCAGGGACACCCTCCACTAGACTAGGTTGCTGAAAGCCTCATCCAGCCTGGCCTTCTTTATTACTATTTTTAGGAGCCTAAATCTTATTTCCAAACCAAATTTGACTCAGTGTAATGAAAGTTAATTCTCAAACTATTCAGTGATACCAAAGTTCTTCAAGAATAGTCATAACTCTGGTGTTTCAGGTTAGTTTTTAAGTCCTTATGGAGCAGTACATGGCAAGCTAGAATAAAATGGTCTTAAACTGACAGTATAGCTCTCAATTATATTCACACTCACTGAAAAGAAAAATTGCTGTCAAATCAGTTTCAATATACATTTGCTATAAGGTTGAGCCTATTACATAGTGCAACCATTGGAAAAGTTTACTGCTTTGTCTCAAAGAAGCGTGCAGTGTTCATGTTTTATGAATTTATCCAACTCTTGAGCAAATTAAGTATTTACTTGAAGTAATAAACCTACAACCACAAAAGTTAAAGAGGAAAGTATATTTTAAATATTACAGCAGGCTTAATTACAAAGAAAACATACTCCACTAAAGTAAATTATATTCTGCTTATTTATACTAGTGTAGTATATTTTTGTAATTTGGTATATTAACCATAAGATGGAACTTTGTTTTCAAACACATAATTATGTCTCATTTCTCAAAAAAAAATTTCTTCATATACGTTAAGTGTATCATACCATTGATATTTATGCCTCTTAAAGTATAAAAAATGTCCAATCTTTTTAATTACTTCTACTCTTTTTCCTCTGTTACAGTTATTATAACAGATTCCAATTTTAACTATAAACATCCATATGTGTGTGTGTGTGCACGAGTGCCTTGGAGGTAAATAAGCACTATTATTGCCATTCCAGATATCACAGAATGAAGCACAGAGATTCTTAAACTAAGATGCTAAAAACGTATACCTCACTCAGATACCTCACTCAGAAATAAGAGTTTAGCATTTCCATTTCTTTGACAACCGATACCGAACTTCCATATACTTTACAACTAGTAAAAATCATTACTCAAATGACCATATCTTCAGAAATAAATGCTAGAATTGTTTTTGCAATTTTTCAGGACTCAGATTTGTCTTTTTTTCAAAACTGGAGCAGTGTTCTGACCGTCGGAATTAATTAGTGTAGCTTTAAAGATACTAACAGGTTTATTGGTAATTCCACTGAACTCATGAATAACCCTTAACCCTTTCTCTCTTATTTTATGTTTTATACTTTCTCTTCCTCATCCAGCTTTCCCTGTAATCTACCAGGCTAAAACAATCATTAAACATTAAATATATCAAAAATCTTTCATAGGTCTAATTCAGCTGGATTTGTAAGGAAAACATATCTTAGGAAAGCATTTGAGAAGGTGCGGCTGCACATGCTTTCTCCAGAGCATGTCTAAGGGTGCCTCTCCTCTGAATGACTGGAACTTTTCATGTACTTTTCTGTCTTCTAGTCCCAGTTAGGTTTCACAAGTTGAGTTTCCTGAAAGTTAAATCCCCAGAGGGACTTCTCACGGTGCATCTAACGTGTATAGACAAGCTAAGCTTGAATTCATCACAGGGCACAGCAGTAACGTGTCCAGAAGTAAAAGGAAAGTTGGCACAATTCAGTCAATTAAGTGAAGAAATCACTCTGGGGATGCAATCATAGCTGTGCCTACATTAAACGCGCGGAAAGCCGAGACGAGCACTCAGTCGCGAGATCAGCTGCTTCGGAGCCGACGCAGCTCCGACAGACCAATCGATCGCGAGGCACAGGGGGGTTTTCAGGAGATTCCCCCGCCAGGAAAACTCCGAGACAGCGGAGAAGCCCGAATCCCGCCGACAGCTCTCCCGCGAGAGGCTGACGTGGCAGGGAAGGTGCCGGGGCAACCGAGGCCACACCCCCCTCCCAGTCCTTAAATTCTTATCGGGAGGGCGGAGAGCTAGCTGTCCGCCCACAGAGAGCAACAGTAGAGGAGGTGGTTTGTGCAGTGGGCT
>WKFP01013358.1:198331-211435 GCA_011057875.1 Pterocles orientalis | reverse complement strand
ATAAATAAATCTATACATACAGAAACATATATGTATCTCATTCAGAATTTTAGCTATACATTCTTTTTAGTGTTTTCTAGTGATTGGTATAACCGTCCCTCATTCAAGTGCTAAATATTCTGAATTTCATTTCTGTAACACACTGAATCTTGTTCACCACATATGGAATTAAGGTCCAAACATATGTTCATAAATTTCATACTTGAAAGTTGTATACCTAAAGTTCAGTATCACAGTACCTAAGTTTCTTACTAAAGCAGACAAAAAGCCTAATGAAGTCAGAAAGATCTTCCCCTCACTTACAGAAAGCTCTGATTTAGACTTGGAGTGAGCACTCAGCCCCTCACAGTCAACAGTTACACACTGCTCTTTGCAGTCAGTTACACTGCACTGCAAGCTCTCTCCCAGACATCCTTCATTTTCCAGTTCACATTTATCTTATTCCAATTATTCTACTTTCCTACCTGATCAGTAAAAGCAGAATTCTTCCTCCCATCTGTACCCTGCTGTTCTTTATTACACTGAGGAACAATTAAGGTTCTGCTCACTCCAGCTTTCTCTAAACATAATTACTGAGACATACTGCAGGTAGAGTTTACCATCATATTAAGTCATAAGTTAATTTTGAAATATGTTCCACACAATAAAATAAATAATCTTTTTCAGAAGAGATTAAAATACTATAAAAAATGCTTCTAAGCTAAGCTTTTTCCATCCAGTTTCAATATTTTTTCCTAATAATCACCTTTTTTTTCCTTGCCTCTTAAGTCATCTGTTGCCTTAAAATAAACACTCAGTCTCGCTGACTGGTGGCAACTATGCTCAAAAAACACTTGAAAATGATGAGTCATTTCAACACTGAACTGGTTTTAACACTTTGGTATGCAAACACTTTTAATGTGCATAACCTGCATTGAGGAAATTCAAAAAGATATTAGCAACATGTGAGAGATTAAGTAGTTAGTAAATTAAATATGTATGGATAAAAACTGTGTGTGATTTAAGTTGTGGCCTGGAGCATACCCTACTCTAGAGTTGCTTTCCCAGTTATATTACCAGAGATTAGTTTAATTCCTCATAACCCAAATTCATGTAACCCAAGAGAGGTTCCTGTTTCAGATACACCATATTTAATAATGTCCTGAAATTATGGCTCAAACACAGATGTATCACAAGAAACTTTGTCTGGCTACTAATATTTAAAGCTGTGCTCTATTGAATGTTGACTACAGTATTTTCACTTTCCCTGAAGAAATCACGAAAGTGCTGGGAGGTGAAAGCCTCTCTGTTGGTGTGGAGGTGATTACTGAGGAAGCTGTTACAACTTGTTCTGGTAACATCGGCTCTTCACAACTGGGCCTGCTCCCAGAAAAACTGTATGTTCTCTAATACCTCTTTTGTGAATTCCTCTTTCTAATGCATCTTTTTTCTTTTCAGGTCTCAAACATTCATTTACCAGAAAAACTTATTTAATCTCATTGACTAATATAAACTTGTCCATTTGAAGAAAACTGACCCGTCCTATTCCAATAAGCAGAAGAGATTTTCAGTCTGCAACATTGTCACTGTTTGTGGCCTATGAGAGACAAACTATTGAGCTGTTCTAAAATCCCCTAGTAATTTAAGTCCCCTGGACAACATTTTAGTATGAGAAAAGTACACAGCAAAAGAAAATTTCAGTGGCTGCCTCAACAACAGAGATTACCATCGTAAAAGAAAAAAAAAAGGCATTCTAACAGTTTACAAAATTTTTAAACACGTATCAGTGAATTAGTCTGAGAGATCTTACTTATATTAAAGGATGCTACCAATGTGTTTTGGCCATGAAAAATAAGAAGGTGAATCAAATATGGCAACTTTGGAGGAATTCAGTATATACATTCCTCTGTGTGAATACAGAGAAACAGACAATTCTCCAGAGACATGAAGGCTCAACATGGTTCTTAGAACAGAAAAGACAAACTTCCCCTGTACTCTAGCATCTACGTTTATATTTAATTCATCAGTTAGGGGAATGTCTTCCATCAGTAGTGCTGGAGCCACAGCTAGCATGTCACTATTGCCCCAGAGTTGCAGCAACTGTAGTTTTTGCATAGCCCAGGAAGAAGAAAGAGGCCAAGAACAGATTACCACAGAACTGCTATCCGTGAAATACATTGGTTTTCCCTTCAACAGTTCGTATCTTGTCCTGACACAAATGTCTATCATTCACTATTCTTGTTCTCAGTGAGATACACAGCCTCGAATCACACAATTCTAATATACTCCTGAAAACACTATAAATGATTGGATGAAGGGGACAATGCGTTAAGTCATTACTAAATCAGGTGCATGTAAAAGGAGGAGTCCTGAAGATTTCTTTTCATACTTTAGGTAAGCCATCCTGTGATTTCCATGTGCCACGTATCCCCTGTAATTTACCCCTATTCCATACCATTCCCCATAATTTATAGTAGGTTTACTTTAGAACTAGTTATCTAGCAGAAAAAGAAGGGTTCTACATACCTCCCCAGCCATACTCCATGCTTTGTGTAACCAGGCTTTTGGTAGGACTCTACAGAGAACATGCATTCCCTGTTGCTGAGGCACCACAGCAAAATGCCCGGAATCACAGCATTCCTCTAGGTACCTGTCAAACATCTTTCAAAACACACTATTGATGAGGAAGGTTAGTGTCGATCTTTTTTTCAAATGATGGAACTTCATTCTTTTTAAATTTTCTGAACGTAAGGTATTTCAAAATTGAAGTTGCAGTTTAGGGTGCTCAAGGAATGCTAAGCACGCTAAACTTTTTCATTTGATGGGGAATGAATAGCCTATATCCTGAGTGACTGGTAGAACATTACAGCCCCTTTTTTAAATTTCAATTTTAATTTTAATTCTTGTAGTATTTCTCTACCTGAATCGAAAGTTGCACGAGACAGCATGTGAAGCAGAAGAGATACAGTCATATTGCAAATAAAGTGGAGAAACACATGATGTTCCTAAAAGAATGAATGTGCCTCAAACATCCTTTATTTACGGATTTCAGATAAAATATTTTTATAAATGAAAGGAACTGTGTTTTGAAAACTGGTTTCTATATCACTCAGAAACCCTGCTAGTAAGAAGTCTAGCATCACTGATGAGGCTACTAACCAACTGCCTCGGTATATCACAATTCCTACATGCTCTCACAAAAACTGAAAAATGCTCCTGACTTGGCTCTGACTGTTATGTAACAGTGACCTATATACATGGTGGTAAAGATTATTTAAATCAGTATAGCATAAAGCACTTTTCATGAAATTAGCAGTAATCTCCCAAAACTAAAAGCCTGATTCTTTGGGGATGAAGTACAAATGTTCCAGCTCTGACAACAATTGCTCTTTTAGATACCACACAAATTCCTGCAAGAATCAAGTTCAAATCTTTTTCTGTTTTATAACTGACAAAATTTTGCTCAGCTAACAGAAAGGTTTTGGAGAAGAACTTAGAACAAAATACAGTATCAGTGCTATGCAACAAACACAACAGAAATGTAGACAAAGAATCCTGGGTCACAACTTTGGCTTTACTGATACAACAAAGGTATTTAATACTACTGTCTGTGAAGGCTTGTGTACAACATTGAGATTATTTTTTTAACAAAGCTATTAAAATCATTAGCTTATCTCATAAAAAATTATGTTGAGAGACATAAATGAAAGAAATATCCCTAATGTATTTTTTTACCTGAGGGCAAGTAAGCTTCTAGCCCTCATATCCACACTACCTGGTTTGCCCCAGTCTGCTAACCTGTCTCTGTGGTATTCTTAAGGAAAATTCAGTTTGGGGTTATAGTAATCATTCACTTCCTCTGATGATGGACTGTCTCTCTGTTTCAGTGGTCATAAGAAAAATCTATCTTTCAGAATATGTGCCTCTGACAATCAAGCTGTGAAGAGTTTGATGAAATATCTTCCTAGTTTGTAAGTTAATGTAACGGGCAAAGGAAGTAATAAAAGGTGATTTTTTTGCATATTTTCTAGTGTGCCCTCTCATCTCCTTCTTTGTCAAGCATCTTTGAACAAGCATACACATAGTATTTACTATTCTTCAGCACCTATGTAAGATATGCAAGAAAAAATGTAGTTCCAGCAGCCTATGCAGAGAATCATCCAAGTATGGGAAAGAGGCGTTCACACAACCAATAAAGCAACATATCAAATTCCCAATAAAATTTGGAAGTCAGTATTTTGCACTATTTAAGGCCAGTATACTGACTTTGTCAATCTTTTGTTTTGATCTTTAAAACTACATACACTGCAATTTATTTTAGTAATATGTTCACAAGTGCCGAGTTGAGGCTATGAGAAAGCTGATTCCCACTCTGGAATTAATCACAAATTTCTGGAAAACTTACGGATGTCTCCCTTCTATCATCTGTGGATTTCATTAGAGTACGGTATGAAAAGAGGGAAAGGTTACTCTTGAAAAGATTTTGGAAGTGGAAAAGAGACTGTAAGGTTTTGTTGTTAGTTCATAATGAAAGGAGAGAGTCCTGGAAGCATGATTTTCCCTTCAGCTGCACTACAATATACTAGGGAGATCATTTCATTTTTCTTCAGAAAGCAGTAGGAAGATTATAGAAAGAAAACAGTTCTGTTTTTCAAATTCTCCATCATGAGGGATTGGGGGGAAAGTTCAGCAGCAGAAGAAATATTAGAAGTTGGCACTCACAGCTTGTGCAGTTTAGCACACATAACATCGCCCCTGCCAAGGTACAGAAAGTGCTGCCAACTTCTATAGTGGTATTGTATGAGATAACTGAGATTACTGATATCCTTCATAAAAGGCTAAAAGCCATATCAATATGTTTCTGTAAGAATGATAACTACATTTAAAAGGTTCTTGAAAAGCTTTTTCAAAAAGTCTCAGAAAGCAGACAGTAAGTAAACCAGACAAGTTATTTAACATTCCTTATAATACGTATTTGAGTAAATATAGCTGTAAATATGATGATTTTGCCAATAAGAATGGATGTCCATTTCAAATCTGTCATGCACTGAGTGGGACAGACATGTATCTTTAATAAATGCTAATGTGAGAACTTGTATTTTTTTATATAACTCATATTGCTTGCTGACCCCAAGTTCTAGGCTTAATACTCAACACAAATAAAAATGCTTCTGCTACAACCATACAATTTACCTCAGAGGCAATATTTCACATTTGCAAAGTGTTTAAACCCCATTGATTCTTGAAGCACATCTCTGTAATTAACTAAAGATTGTTTATCTTCGTTTTAAAGAACTGAAGTAGAGAAAAAAAAATAATTTGTCCAGGATTTTATAGTTAATCAATAATAGTTAATAAATTCAAAAAATATATCTATTACTGTTCCTCTCTTACAATTCTAAAATAAAGTACTATACTATTGATATAATCATCAATACCAAACAAAGCAAGGAAAAAAATACTAGTGATATACTAGAATTGAATCTGACAATGTCTTTACATGCGCTTCACAGAACACAGTAAACCAACCCTGATTAAATAGTTACTCCTGTTGGTATCATCACATACCAATGCAGCTGCAAAAGTAAAATCTATGGGAATATGTCCAAATAATTAAAAAAAGTGTTTCATGTAACACCAAACCCCCATGAAAAAGCAGAGTCAATAGCTTTAGCCAGGAAAGGCTAAAACTCAGGACTGCCCTCATTCAACCATGTGTCCTGATCCCTGACCTTCCTTTCTTGTTTTGAACAAATTAAATATTCTTCAATACACAAATACAGAGGTTTGACAGGGGATATGGGAAAGTACTGTATGCAATATCCTATATCTCAGTGATTAATAACCGCCAAACTGTGTATTCATTACTTCCTGTTGATGAAAAATTTTCTTGAAGGTCAGGTCCCACAGAAGACAGAACGGAATTTCGCGTATCACAAAACATGTTTGTTTCCCTAGACAAAGGCTTGATCCTGCAGACTTTTGTCACGAATGACCGCACTCATTTTGGAATCTGGTTAAATTCAAGTGAAACCATTTCCAAGAAACATTTAATCTCATGAGCTTTGGTAAAATGTCTGGAAACAGGAAACAGCCCCACAGTAGCAAAGTGGGGCCTTTCCCCCACCCCCCCAGTGTGTCTCCTTTGGGAAATTTTATTAAAAGTTTATTAAAATTTTTATTAAAAAGTGAAGTTGACAGATGTCCCTGCCTCACTTCTCCAAGTAACGAATGCTGTTTCAGTGACCTTCTTATGACCAATGATTCAGGCTTGGTTGCTTCTAACACAAGAAACAAATGGGATGTACTCTACTGAAACTCTTCACTTCACAATTTCTGAACTTTTAGAAGTGTAATTTCATACAGGATGCCCTTAGGTTACTTTTTTAAAAATTGTTGTCTGCAAATTGAATTTACTAATAATTTGCTTCTCTCACAATCCTTTAGGAAATCCCTGAAATGAAAAATAGATGATAAAGCAGAAAAAGAATGAGCATGAGGCATAGAAAATATCACTATATTACAGGTTCCTAGAGATACAAAAGAGAAAGAAAAAATAGTCTTCTTTATAGTCCTTACATTTGCCAAAGGAAAAAGTTGAAGAGATCTCTCCTAGAATAAAGATACAGGAAAGCTCCTTAGTACCTTTGCTTGATATTTAACAATTCTGATTATGGACACCTAGAGAAAGAGATTCTAAATCCGTCAAGCAATGGCTCATTGCACAACTGCAAAGGGATTTATTTTCCTGAAACTGCCTGTAAATAATCCACTAACATTAGTGAACATTTAATACAATCACTGAGTAAAATACTCTCTAAAAAGAACTTTTGTCATAAGCCAAGTCAAATTCAGAAACAAATTATTTCAATATATATTAGAACAAAATAATTTCAAGGTAACTTCATCTGTACAGGCAGACTTTCCTGAATGCTACTGATCTAGGTGATGTTTGACTTGATGTTTTGAATTAAACTCCATTTGTCATCAAGGCCATTTTTAATACCATAAGCTCACCAACAAAGAAAGGATTTATCTGGGATCAAGTAGTTTGCTGGTTAAAACTACTTGGTTTTTGTGAGGCTTCATGTATTATTTAAATTAGGTCTTATATTTCAAAACTCTTAAGAGATACCTAGTATATTTTTTTCAAACTGAAAAAAAGGCAATGTCAAGTGACTATCTTCAAAAGACTGAAGTAGTTTGTTGGGTTTTTTCTTTTTTTTTAAGGTGAGGTAGCAAAATATTAATGATATTTATCATCTTTTGGATATTGTTACTGCTAGAAAATGTGTAAGTGCTATTTTGGAAGGGAAAGCAAAGGAGACTAAATTAGCATATGGAAACCCATTTTTCTGAGAATGCACATACATGATTTTTCTTATATGCATATGTAGGCAGGACATAACACATTTCATCCTGAAACTGATGTACAAACTTAAAACTCTGACATTTGCAATATTTGAGATAGTATTTTCCTTTTTCTCTGTTTATGATTTTGTTGTATTTATCGCCACAGAGTAAAGAACAATGTTTCTTTCGAGCCCAAATAAGTCTTTTCTGGTTAATCTAAACATTTGTATTCTTAGCATCTACCTCAGATGAATATCTGAAATTTGTCATTCTTTGTCTCTCTAAACAGAAAATTAGCAGTTGAACTTCCAAGATAACAAAAGCAAACAAAATAAAATTTAGAATGTCTCTCTAAATCCATCTCAATTCTCAACTTTTAACTTTGAATTTTGTATATGCAAAATTATACCAGCTTACAGGATATATCTGCATGACAAAGTTAGAGCCCTTCATACAGAAACTCAACAGATACCTTATATTGTGGCTGACAAGCTTGATAAGTAAAAACTCCTGAAGGTATTCAACATAATTCTAGGGTGGTTTCTGTAATGCAGAGTGGAGCATGCAGAAATAACAAGGACCCAGTAGCACATGTCTGCTCTAAGAACACTCCCACCCAAGCACAGCTACCAGGTATACTCATTCAAGTTAGTTGTGCATCAAAGGCACAGCTATAGAATTTCTTACAGTAAATTAGAATTTCTAATGGAAAACCAAACCAAGCAAAACCAGAACCAACTCCCTCTAAAATAATTAAAAAGACCGGAATAGGCCTAAATACCAGCATGCGATCATTCACATTGTTGTTGGCACAGTCCCAGGCACAGTTTTGACCCAAGCCAAACAGCAGTCTCCAAACTGTGTATCCACACACCTCAGGGGTTAATATGGGCCATGGCATATTTCCAGCAGGTACTTTCAATGTGGTCACCCTGCTCTGGAGATGGGAGACAGCTTAGCTTTATGGAAGAAGCCCTGTGATACTAACTGGTCTCAAACCCAGAGAATAGCTTCCAAAACTGTTTTCTGGGTCATTTTAATGTACTAATATAGTGGCAATCAAAGGTAATAAGAACTTTGAGGAATTACAAAACAGAAAAGGAAGAGTGCTGGGATCCATTGTTTCCTCGTTGCAAGTCATCCTTAATTAAAAAAAGTGGCTATTTAATTAAATCTTTGATGATCTGCACTGTCAATCTTTAACACAGCTTTTAGCCTTAATTTTTGCTACCTCAGATTTTTAAAAAGTTGACTGGCCAGCCTCCTTTCCTTTCAAAGTAAAAGGGATGTAAGCATCTGTAGTGAAATCATGCAAAAGAGATGTCTCTCTTTTGTAATCAAGAGCAACTCCATCCTGGATCTTTAGATCAAAACAGTCATCTGAAGCTTCACTCAGAAATCAGCTAAAGCACAGAGAAGAGGAATAATGTGATTTCTATGAAACTTCTACTTAATTAACAAATTCATAGTAGTTTCCAACACTTAAGAATTTTCCTTAAAGTACAGCATCTCAGTAAACCAGAATATGTTAAGTAAAGCTTGCAAAGAGAAAAGGGATGTGATTTTATATCTTCAAGTATGTTTTACAAATGCCCTGAGCAGATCCTCCTCAATGTCTATATTCTCCATAAGTTCACTGGGACAGGATCTGGACACCGCTCTGTGGGAGCTCTGCCTGCAAGACCTGTCAACAAAATGGGAAATGCCAGCAGCAAACACACTGCCCCTTTGGCAGGTAACACTGATGCTTTTGATGACCAGGGACTTGACCAGTACTTCTCGGTCAAGTGAGCAGATCCACCCAGGCAACCACAAAAAAAACCCAACTAGACAGCTGGGTAACTCTGCTGTTCTCTGAACCCCTGAACTATGACTGGCAGCACGGCCTTCAGGAGAAACAGCCAGCTTACAGGTACAATTTGCTTAAAATCTAACCTCTTCTTCCACTTACCTGATTTAAGAAGATTTCATCACAACCAAGCTGTTTTAGAATTACAATATACTGTGCTATTTTCCTTGTATCCTAATATACCATACAGCTCAGTGTGATAACTATGTGTGTTCCCAAAGGATGACTAGCTTAAAAATGGAATTAACAGTGCTGTTAGTTCAGCAAAACAGTACATGAGAAAAAAAAATATTGAAAGCGTTTCATCCACTTCTTAATTCCTGATCAATATACATCTTAAGCTTTCATTTACCAAAGCACTGTAAAAGTGAATTACCATTGATATTAGTTATTAATTGCTCTCCTCAATAATGATGCACTGTTTCCTGCATGACAAAGAAAAAGCATTCACGACAAGACAAAATTCACCTAGGAACTAAATCAAATAATTTGTTTCAAAGAAAACTGCAATATCACACACAGAAAACATTCTCAGCTACATAATTAACTATCTGATTGAAAGTTTCAGTCTAGAAACAAATTCATTTTGATACTTCTGTGCAAAAGACGAACAAGTCCACATGAATCATTAAAACACAGTATGATATAGTATTGCTTGGTTCTAGTTGATATTCACCATAAATCAATAGTAGTAATCTTATTAATATACATTCAGTGTGGTTGAATCCAATGAATACAATATTTCAGTGTAGGATACATGGGATATTTTATGCAAGTATTCTAAATGAAACAGGTCTGTTTCCTTTGCATTCTGTCGAACCCCAGGAAAGACAGATAACCACGATCAATAAAGTAAGATTAGCTCTATTCAATACTGAGAAATTTTCAATACCACTGTCCAGAAGATTAATATCTGGAGATCATTCCAGCAGTATGACAAAAACAAAGTACCAGATGCCAAGCTCTAAATAAGGGCAGCAGCATGCTGCATTACCGCTTCTGTTATTATTGATTCTTGTGAATGAAAAACTTTCACAGATTCATTTAGTTTCATTACATATGTGAACTTACAAAGCATTTATTAACATGCATATCTGTGTGAACTGCTGAATACTTTTTTTATTCATTCACAGTTTTGCACTCTGTACCGCTCAAAAAGTCTTTGCATTTCCTACCCATTTTCAAAAGCAATTCCTCATGTTTTGTGTATACAATATACAAGCTATATTCATCTACCAAACGTACGCAGCAGACAGCAAACCTATTTGCATATTTTTCTATGCCTAAGCTAGCAGATAATTTTTTTTTAATTAAAAAAATGCTTTGTCAATTTCTGTGTTCCATCTTAATCAAAGGTTGTTTATTTAAAGAACATAAAACTAGAAAAATGCATCCGTAGCGTTCATGACATTACAGCCTTTTTAAACAGAATTGGAAACAAATAATAAAAGTTTATGTAAAAATAAATAAAGACAAAACGGGATTCAGTCACTTTCTCAATAAAATTCTTATCTGGTTCACAAGCTACCAAGCCATTTTCACTTGAAATAATACTTCAGTTCACATCAGTGCCTTTGCTTTCTGGCACTTAAATCTACCTACATACCAGAGATACAGAAAGTGGGTTATTTTGCTTCTTTTCATCTACATTTTTGCTTTACCCAGAAAAAAAACCAAAACACTAGGAATAGGTGCACTTGTTTTCTTTATATTAGTGTCTAAATAATCATATAGATACTGCCTGTCTTTTAAAAGTTGATTACCTTGGTGTGCTGTATTAACACTTACTAGAACAACCTTCAGTCAATACATATTTGATTAGAATTGAGCAGAGTGTATAAACAATTTTAGGAAAACCCTCTTAGACACCAAAACGATATTGAAATACTTTACAAAAAGGGATTTTGCAGAACCCCCCTCCACCAGATGTGTTTCATATGGTGTTGTACGCTATCTGTATAAAAGTTAGGAAAATTTGATTCAAAACAAACAAAAAAGATAATTTAAAAACTTATTCTACATTTGCTGACAAATATCACCCAAAGAAATATTAAAACTACTTTGCACAGAAATATTTATTTAAAGAAAATATCTGTATTTACATTACCTACTATTCTGAAAGTGTTTTACTGTATGAGGCATTTAAGCAACAAGGTATTATTTTATTAATGAGTAATGGTATACTTGCATACATTAAAAAGCCACGTCTGCAGACTTTATCGACATGAATATAGATAATAATGTAAATAAGTAAAACTGAAGGGAATTCAGATAAATAATGTTTACTATTATAAGAATAGCAAGACAAGGTTTAGAGGGAACATGGCAATTTTACTCAAGTGTTAAATAAGCATCCTGTCACCTCAGAACTACAAAACTTATCAAACCTATTTAGTACTTACCTATGGATATACAGACCGTCTGTTAGCACAGATAATAAACAGAGTGTTACTGATATATTGACTGGCCTACTCCCTCTTGGGAAACTTGTTTTCTGTCTCACTGTTTGTCACACACAGACATCTAGGCCTTTGGCACAAATACTCTTCAATAGTCAGACTAGTTGTCCTCTGGATATTCAACTCCCTAAGCTGACAGGCAGTGACAAAGACCAGGACAGCCTTCCCACAGTCCAGGAGGAAGCAGTTAATGATCTGCTACACCACCTGGACACACACAAGTCTATGGGGCCAGATGGGATCCACCCGAGAGAACTGAGGGAGCTGGCAGGGGAGCTTGCCAAGCCACTCTCCATCATTTATCAACAGTCCTGGCTAGCAGGGGAGGTCCCAGAAGACTGGAAACTTTCCAATGTGACACCCATCTACAAGAAGGGCTGTAAGGAGGACCCGGGGAACTACAGGCCTGTCAGCATGACCTCGGTACCAGGGAAGATTATGGAACGGTTCATCTTGAGTGTGCTCACACGGCATGTAGAGGACACCCAGGGGATCAAGCCCAGCCAGCATGGGTTCATGAAAGGAAGATTATACTTGACCAATCTGATCTCCTTCTATGACCAGGGGACCCACCTAGTAGATGTCATCTACTTTGACTTTAGCAAGGCCTTCGACACCGTGTCCCACAGCATTCTCCTAGAAAAGTTAGTGGCTCACGGCTTAGACAGGAACACCCTTTGCTGGATAAAAAACTGGCTGGATGGCTGAGCCCAGAGAGTTTTGGTGAATGGAATTAAGTCCAGGTGGTGGCCGGTCACCAGTGCTGTTCCCCAGGGATCAGTTTTGGGGCCTGTCCTGTTTAACATCTTTATCAATGACCTGCATGAGGGGATTGAGTGCTCCCTCAGGAAGTTTGCTGATGACACCAAATTGAGCGGGTGTGTTGATTTCCTTGATGGCAGGAAGGCTTTGCAGAGGGATCAGGACAGGCTGGACCGATGGGCTGAGACCAATTCTATGAGGTTCAATAAAGCCAAGGGCCGGGTTCTGCACTTTGGTCACAACAACCCCCTGCAACGCTACAGGCTCGGGGGAGAGTGGCTGGAAAGCTGCCCAGCAGAGAGGGACCTGGGGGTGCTGGTTGACAGCCAGCTGAACATGAGCCAGCAGTGTGCCCAGGTGGCCAAGAAGGCCAATGGCATCCTGGCCTGCATCAGCAATAGTGAGGCCAGCAGGACTAGGGCAGTGATTGTGCCCCTGTACTGGGCACTGGTGAGGCCGCACCTTGAATCTTGTGTTCAGTTTTGGGCCCCTCCCCACAAGAAAGACATTGAGGTGCTGGAGCAGGTCCAGAGAAGGGCAACGAAGCTGGGGAAGGGTCTGGAGCACAGGTCTGAGGAGGAGCAGCTGAGGGAGCTGGGGGTGTTTAGCCTAGAAAAGAGGAGGCTGAGAGGAGACCTTGTCACTCTCTACAACTGCCTGAAAGGAGGTTGTAGTGAGGTGGGTGCTGGCCTCTTCTCTAAA